>MNCI01001931.1:64975-88597 GCA_015680685.1 Gnetum montanum
TCATTTTCTATATTCTGCAAGGCACAGGCATCGTGGAATGCTTGTAAATAATTTTGTGGATTAGCATTGTATCCCCCTTCAAATCGTGGGATGTTGTTCATGTCTAAGCGTTTGATCCGACTATCTTTTAAATGCCTTGTGGGAATCCTAACTGCCTCCGTTATGTCAAGCATACTTCGGGTTGCGAGTAGGGGCTCGTCATGATCATCTCTTTCATGACGCCTATGATGTCTGCGTTGTTCCCTACTCTCCCTATGTCCTTGCCCTTGTCCTCTCTCTTGACTTTCTCGTCGAGGCCTTTCGTCCTTCTTACCTTTATCCTCATCTTTATGTTCATGATGGCTACGCCCAGATGTGGAAGGAGAGGGTGAGTGATGGGATGAAGGGGAAGAAGAAGGAGAACCATCGCCATGACAATGTTTCTTGCCTTCTCTTCGGCTTCTATGGCCCCAATCGTGGTAACGATCTAAGTGCTCGTCCTTAGCATGAGTGGTTGTTCCCTTTGTGAACAGTTGGTGTTCACGGGCATCAGAACCAAGGATATGTATCGTTGATCGTAGGTTCTGATACCCAACCTCCTCACCATCGTTAGGAGGGGGAACATCATTTGCTAAAGAACCCGTGATAAGGGGTTCCTCATCTCCTATTTCACTAAGGACGTGCGGGGCTTTGCCCTTCAGAAAAGTATGTTGACTCTCCTGCCTTAAGTCATATGTTGGGCATCTGTGGGATAATAATCCCTCATGTCAAAATATTCCACAACGTATTTAGCAAATAGTTCTTGTATGTCTATCTGTGCCAAGGCATGGAAAAGCATGCGAGAGACTGATCGATCTGGGGGTAACACGATGTTACCTTGCAAATCTCTCCATCGTAGCTGTTCGTCTTAATGGAGAATAAAAGTAAAGTCTGGAATATACTCATCGGGATGAGTATAAACTATCTTGTATTGTTTAGGACTTGGCTGATTTTGGTTATGTTTTTTATGTTGCCAACTGTCTCGTGTATGGTCCTTAGGTGGTGAGTTGCTCTTATGAGAAGAAGTCATTTTTATCGGTGTGCTATTTCACCGTTATATAATTTTTTTTCTTTTGATTAACTCGAAGGTTCGTTAAGGCTCACAACAATGTGAGTGATATCTCTTATGTTCTATTCGGCACACAAACACTTAGTCCCCGACAACGGCGCCAATGATGAGTGGCAAGGTACCCCTACACTCAACCATACGAAATGAGCGTAGCACGCACGATCCGGTTGAACTTCGTAGACTAAATGCCTACACACCCCATGGAACACTTGGGGTTAATCATTCGTTGTCTTCCCAGACTTACTTGTGTTTGTCATGGTGTATGGTTAAGTAAGTCCGAGGTATATAATTTTTATATCTTTTAAATGTTTTTCTCCTATGCTATTGAGGTGAAGGGTTGAGAAACTAGCTAACTCTAACTAAGGACTAAGTTTAAATTAACTAGCGTCAGCATTCATTCCCACTTATTGTACACACCCTGAACCTATGCAACTGTGGCTACTAAACGCTAATCGTTACTGGGATCACCACACGTAACGCACGTGCTCGAAGTGGTCGTACTGAGGCACCTAACTAGCCTAAACGTGACAAGCAGCCAATTCCTTGACTAGCCGTACACATCTGTAGATGCTCGTAATCAAGTCGTACTCATCCTGCGTTCTAGGAGTTGAGGGTGAGAGAGACTAATCGCGATGAGCAGTCGATTCCTTGATTAGCCGTATACATTCGTTAATGCTTGTAATCAAGTCGTACTCATGTCACACTAATGCAGGTAATAAATAACAGGTAGGAAATAACATGTAATAATCCTATTCCATGCACTGCAAGGTTTATCCACAAAACTTGTCTTTATTATCGTACACAACTTGCGTTCAGGTACAAACTACTCGAATAAAGATCCGTTCACTTAGGGACTCCTACTGCGGGCACATGGAAAATATTCTATCTCTGGAGTTTCCCTACTTCTAGCCTAGGATGAGGAATAAGGGGAGTGCCACCTCTTATTTATAGATTTGGTGACGGACCGCGATATCGCGTATGTGACATCGCAAGGACGACGCGATATCGCGGCTCATGCGAATTGCGTCTCATCACCATTCATTAATTATATCAATGTACAATCTACTTGAATAACACTTTGTACAATTGACTCAAATTCACGCTACGAGCACTCATTGATTGTTATAAGAATTGAGAAATGAAGTGGACAAAGTTTAGCTAGCTACTGACTAAATAGTGCCATAAATGTAGTAGGTGAATTGTATTTATAGACATTTATTATAATTGCAAAATCACATTTGCAATATAGCATCCCAACCTATCTCTTTGAAAAAAGTCAAAGGTAATCTACTTGTTTCTCCCTTGTTAACCTTTCAACTATTCATTCACTTACAAAATAAAATCATTAAGAAAAAATTGAGAAGAAAAATTGAGAGGATAAAAATGAAAAAAATACAAAGAAAAAAAAACTAAAAAGTTAAAGACATAAAAATCATTTAAAAATAAATAAATAAAACCAAAGAAAAGAGAGATAAAAGAAACCGATGAAAATGAAACAAAAGTAAAAAGACATAAAGATAAAAAAAAACGGAAGATGGAAATGGAAAAAACAAACCAAATAGTAAAATTATTCGACTGACCAGATTGGTCAAAAAGATGATAAATATAACCAAATATTTCAACTAATTCCTTGAAATATTTCAAATTTCCTTGCAATTATCACTTGTTTTTCTCCTATCAAATAGGTATTCTTATCCGTTGAAAAACGTCAAAGGTATCTTATCTCATCTGAAAAAAGTCAAAAGCATTCGCCGGTTTCTATTCATTTAACTTGGTGGCTGTCCATTCACTCACAGAAGAAAATCATTATGAGAAAACGGGAGGAGAAAACTAGTAAAATTATCCGTGAAGAGATGATAACAATAATAGAAAAACAGTGAAAACAAAAATAACTAAAGAAGATGGTTAAACAATCGGATAAAAACAAACCGAAGAGAGACGAACCGAAGAGACGGAAAAGGGCCAAAAACCAAAAATAGGAAAAGAACAAATGACGGACGAAACACAAAATTGAAAAAGAAAACTGCAGACCTGGAATTCAATCAAAGTCTTCTCTCCTTTTAAATCATATGCCTATCATTTAGCGAAGAGTGTCATTTCCTGTTTTTTTTTTATAAAGGGGCCAACGCTGTTTGTAACCAAGGCAGTGGTGGAACTTTTTTATTCGTTCCGAAAGTTCGATCAAATTGCCATTACTAAATGTATGCAACTGCTCTGAAATTCATCGGTTTCCTAATACTGAACTAACTTAGACCTCCAGAAACGCATGGAGAGTGTAGAGTAGCACAGCCACGATGAAAGGAAATGAAGATTTATTAGATCCGAAGGCCAAGATATTACAATTTTTTTTAAAGTAATCAAGCACCAATGAGACATAAAAACAACTCATATAGGTTTTTTATTGCAACATTGGCCCAAATGGTAGTCACATGAAATGATGAAAAAACACATGTTCAAGTAAAGGATTAACAAGCAGATACAGAGGAACTCTATTTCGGCAATGCATTACCAATTCAAAGTTGCTAAAGCTTTGCAGTCCTTTCAAATTTGAATTCCACCTGGATTGGCCAAGTTTTGTGCACCTTCAATCCCATCAAATCTATATGCACATAAAGACAGTTTACCCAGGCACTTGATCTGTTGCAGGAATTGTCACTGTTTAGCATTCCTTGATGGATGGACTCCGAAAATCCAGCCAAAATACGACACGGGCATTATTACCCACTTCCTGACAAGGTATACAACATCGCCACAAGCAAAGCAAACGATATCTGGACATATTTTTTTGGGGGTTATTTCCTGCAAAGTACTAGACCTGAAAATACAGAGCCACAAAAGATGGTCTTGTTCACACCTTTTTTGGCAGAAAATCTAGCTTCGGCCCACGTGAGCGTTGCATATGAATCACAAGTCCCCTGCTTCAACGCTCAACATTCATATTCGCCACACACCTCATCTGACACGCCATGGCTTCTCATCCGTTGAAGCAGCATATTCCCCAACATAAATTTTCAAAATTGCCCGTATTTCAGATTTATTTAATGAGTTTCTGGTTTTAACCCACAACAGGGAACTCACGAATTACTGGTTATTAGAACTTTCAAGTATTTTTCCTCCTTGAAGAAGGACAGTTTTTTCTCTGAGGCTACTGGTCTGGCTTTTCTGCTGCAATGGCCGTGAATGCACATTTGGCTGGTCTGCTGCCGAGCGTGGGTCCTGAAATTTCTTCTCTGAGCAGATCTTCTGTGGCACTCAAGAGGAAGGATTTTATTAGGAGAGAGTCACAGGTTGAAAAATTATCGGGCCATGGCAGGTCAATTAAGCTTGGAAGGCGAATTCCTGGTGCAGCATTCTCTGTCTTGACTGATATCTCCAAGGAGTTGCCGGTGTAGTGCTCTCAACACTATTTTGATTATTAGACATTCTTATTGGCATTCTTTCAGGTTAAGTCAGTGATCATGTATCGTGGTGGGCATAATTTGATGAAGAGAATTTGTTTCTGTATTTAGTTTACTAGAAAGTTTCTGTTCGGTGATCCGTAGCTGCAATCTTCATTGGAAGTTTATTTTAAATGTTTGAATTCGGTAAAATAAAGGGTTACCTGCCATTATGATCCGATCGCGTTCGAGATGTAATCAGTCATATTAGCCAATGATTTCTTCTATCCTGAGTGTCTGCCGATGTAATAAAAACGTTTCAGTTTCAGTTTCATAAGGTTTGTGGGATAGATACAGAAATGGATATAAATCACTTGGTTATGATACAAATTCAGTTACTGTTTTCTAGATGATTTGCTTTCAGGGATTGTTATGAGTTGGCTTGTTTACTTTGTCGTTATTATGATTGGGGTTGAATGATAGTGTGCTCAAAAAGTCATTTACTATTCCCATGATTTGATTTCAAGCTTTATGGAAATGTACCCATTTAAATTATGTAATTGACCTTAATTATTGCGCAGGACACGGAGGATCCTGATGAGGAAAAGCCTCGGGCTGATTCTAAAACTATTTGCTCAATCATTCTCGGTGGAGGAGCAGGGACACGTCTGTTTCCTCTTACAAGAAGAAGGGCCAAGCCAGCCGTGAGCTGTTTACCCATTTTACTACTATTTCAGTAGAATTTATTTGGAATGACTCAGAGAAATCAGAGTTTAAAGTAAAGCCACAAAGTTTCATTAGCAACAACGTTTCTTAAAAGATTTTATCCTAATTTTATTGTTTCCCTTGTTCAGGTTCCAATTGGGGGAGCGTACCGGCTTATAGATGTACCCATGAGCAACTGCATTAACAGTGGTATCAACAAGATATTCATTCTTACTCAGTTCAATTCGCAATCTCTCAATCGCCACCTGGCAAGAACTTATAGTTTTGGAAATGGTGTGAATTTTGGAGATGGTTTTGTTGAGGTATGGTCTTTATTCTCCTTGATATTTTAGAAGCACTTTGGATGGCACAATTTTCATTCCCACCAACAGACTTGTTTCATAGGAATTTATGGGTCTACATTCAACTAGTGTTAGTTGTTTCCTTTGTTACTTTCTCCAGATATTACTCATGTCAATATTTGAAATGTTATATCAGTTTTTTCTGTTTTCAGATTTTTGCTGTAAAATTAATAAATACCAGAACCTTATTGTTAATTTAGACGAAGTAGTCCCAGTTGGCGTTTGTTCAGTTAAAGAGTTAATTATCTTCTTATAAAGAAGATGTGACAATCCCGTTGTCTACCTGATGCTAAACTCCTTGCTAGTTTACTTTCGTGTAAAGTTTTATTCAAATATTTTGATTTTTTTGAAACGTTCTTCTCATTTTCTTGCATTATAAATAACATTATTTTATGTTATGGGACTCATCTGTGATCAGCCATTAGCAGCCACTCAAACACCAGGTGAACATGGAAAGAGATGGTTCCAGGGCACTGCAGATGCTGTCAGGCAATTTACTTGGCTTTTTGAGGTTTGTATGTTAAAATTTTGTGGTCACATGTAGTGAAAAGGTTTAGCCTTTGTCCATTTTGCCATATACTTGTATATGAAATGCTTTATCGTTTTGATTAACAGGATTCTAGAACAAAGAAAATAGAGAACTTCTTGATATTGTCTGGGGACCATCTTTATCGAATGGATTACATGGACTTTATACAGGTTTTTAAATCACCATCTTCAGTTTTTTTTTTCTTTTTTCAATTTGTTTGTTAAAGTCTATTCTCTCTTTTCTGGGTTACACTGGCTTATCCAAATTGAAAACTCACATGATTAAATATTTTGTTGATCCGCGTCTCTACAGAAGCATATTGATACTAATGCCGATATTACAATTTCCTGTGTTCCGGTGGACGACAGGTGAAGTTCTCCTCCTATATTTAGGATATGCTAATGGTATTTTGTCCTCACTGTATATATGGAATGCAATAATTTTATTTAGCAATATTCTAAAAGTCAAAGCAACCAGAGTTTACAAAACGAAAACCTCTTGCTATTTCATTACCAATGCACAGTAGCATAAGTCAAAACCATGAAAGTATACCTAGATGATTGTCAAAATGCTTGTTTCAGAAGAATCAACAATTCAAATTAGAGCCAATAACATATGGAAAATATATTTTTTAAGAGAATCTTTCTGATCTATAAGTTTTTGATTTTAACAGTTTTTTTTTTAAATTGAAGTATTGAACTACAGCACTCTAAGGTATCATCTAAGAGGTGTTAGCCTAATTGATTTTAAATTGAACTACAGCACTCTAAGAGGTGTTAGCCTAATTGATTTTAAGAATATCTGAACATTGTAATAGCCGTAGGTCTTGGGAATACGAGTACACGTATCATCATCCACGGAGTCAGCTCCAGCACATTATGAAATGGATTCTAGTTACTGCATTTCATAGCATTTGTTCATTAGTTAAACAAAACTGAAATTTTATGGCACAAGCGTTAATTGTGGGTTAAGCTGCCATTGTACTTATCATAGTTATTCATGGTAATTTCTTTTTCTTTTGAAGCATGCCAAGAATAAAATGATTTTTTTCTTAGTTTAAATATATCCTTGTTGCATTGAAAAATCATATACAATTGAAATAATGTCATGTTAATGAACTGGATTTTGATGTCTTGACAGCCGTGCATCTGATTATGGATTAATGAAAATTGATGATCAAGGCCGAGTCCTCTACTTTAGCGAAAAACCCAAGGGAGCAGACCTAAAAGCAATGGTACCAGAGCAGTATATTTTTTTAGAACTGTCAGAAGAGAAAATGTTACAGTTGACACTGCTTTAGGATCGGTTAAACACATGTAGTTGCTAGTTGTGCTTGGTATTTTTGAAATTAGATGTAAACATCCACTCATCATTATTGATGAATTTTAAAATTTGATAAGACAGGAAGTGGACACAACGATTTTGGGTCTTTCACCCCAAGAAGCAAAGAAGAAGCCATACATAGCTTCTATGGGCATTTATGTTTTTAAGACAGATATACTTTTGAAGCTTCTCAGGTATAGCACATTGCAAGCAGTTTGTAAACTGCCTTTGGTGTTATGTCAATTACTGGCTAAATTTAAACATATCTTTGTCTTAGATGGCGATTCCCAACAGCGAATGATTTTGGCTCTGAAATCATTCCTGCATCCACCAAAGAGTGCAATGTTCAGGTGTGCGCTGGTTCCTCCATTGATCTTTTTCTATGTAATTCTGTTTGCTTGTAGTTGTTCTATTATAAGCCTTAAAATATCTTGTTTTTAGGCATATTTATTCAATGATTATTGGGAAGACATAGGGACAATTAAGTCCTTCTATGAAGCAAATTTGGCTCTTACAGATCAGGTATCTAATTCATTTCAATAAAGACATTTTTTCCTGTTTGGAAAGCAGGTGTAGTGACACATGAAATTTACTAATGCTGTTTGTTGGTATGAAATTTAGCCTCCAAAGTTTCGCTTTTATGATCCATTGAAGCCTATCTATACTTCACCACGTTTGCTTCCTCCATCCAAAGTAGAACAATGTCGGGTAAGTAAGGATATTTTCAGGGTATCACATATATGTAATATATTTATGGTGGATAAATGTCTACTTAATGGTTAGAATGTTCTGCTTTTAACCATTAGCTTTAAGGTTTAAGTCAACATGTAACACCTGGTGGGCATGGTAAAAGTATCAGTTCAAGTTAGGATAAAACTAGAGTCAATTCACCTACTTCCAGTTTGACAGGATAAAGACAATGATAATGATATATAATATACATAATATTTTAGTTCTTCACGTGAATTCTGATTATAATTTAAACATATTTTGGTATCAATGAAAATAGGTATTGGATTCCATCATATCGCATGGATGTTTTCTTAGACAATGCTCTGTGGAGCATTCCATTGTTGGAATTCGTTCTCGTCTCGAGTACGGTGTTGAGTTAAAGGTAATTTTCTTTGTTGCAATAGTGATTATGGAAGGGGTTACGAAGGAAACAGCCTTGTATCATGAAAACTATACTGTCTGCTATTTCATTACATAGTACAAGACTGAACTTTTTTTGTGTGTGACGTTAGGAGACCATGATGATGGGGGCAGATTATTATGAAACTGAAGCTGAAATTGCATCCCTATTGGCAGAAGGAAACGTGCCAATGGGTGTGGGCGAGAACACAAAAATAAGGTTAAACAGTATGGTTGCCTTTGCTGTCTAGCAGAATGATTATTGGTGTTGTCTTACTTTTGGTACTTATCTTCTTCTCTTTGCAGGAACTGCATCATTGACAAAAATGCAAGAATTGGCAAAAATTGCAGGATCCTGAACTCAGATGTAAGTAGTTTGATCACAGTCTATATCAGTAGCATGTAAGTTTATTTCTTGCTTGATCTATACCATACCAGATATCCCACGTAACATTAAAAAGGTTTTCCCTCCACATAGACAACCTACCCCTACATAGGAAGTTAAACTGATAACATCATTGCACTTTTACTGTTATTGTAGCAGTGAACTTGAAAATCAGCCCATGCAATCTTCCTATCTTTGGATTTTGAGCGTGTCTTAATGGCATTCCAGGAAAGCAAATATTATCTGTGATTTTCTGATGATCTTATCGTTCTAAACCTACCCAAATTTTCATGGAACACAGAATGTTCAAGAAGCTGACAGAGATTCTGAAGGATTCTACATTCGTTCAGGAATAACGGTTATACTGAAGAATGCTACAATAAAAGATGGATCAGTGATCTGAAATTGCAAAATATATGTGGAAGGCAGCGGTTAGGACTAAATTCTACAGTATCATCTGAAAAATCTTTCATTTTTGTACTGTAGAAAGCATAGTAGAGAGGATTGCCATCTTTACATTCATGCATGTATATTGGAGGGGGTATAGCAACTTTTCAGGGTTCAAGGCTCTCGTTTTTCCTGCTTTTGCAAGATCACATCTCATCCTAACGTAAGAATATCTTGTCACAATAACACCAAGCCAAATTTGAGAGAGATTAACAGATTTTCCTTTTGAACTTATCTAATAAAATGTTGCAATCAAGGTTGAAGATCTTTCTGAGAAGAGAGATTTCATGATTAATCAGAGCATTTGAAAGCATATGTATCAATAATGAAACTGGCAGTGGAACTGGTGAACATGATTATATTTATGGTTTCGGTTGCTGTATATGTTTGGATTAAATGCCTTTGGATCCACTTGATAACCGCTGAAGCTTAAAAGGTGTTCGAATCAACTTTAAAACATTATGAAACTTGGAAGAAAGCTCTAACTGAATAATGCTCCCAAAGATCATGATGGTAGATGCGGTAAGCAGCATTCAAATATATCATATTTGCTTGCTTGTATGTAAATTGTGATTTTTGTTACCCTTATTCTTTTACCCCATTCACTTCTATTAATAGAAAAATTACCATTAATACACAAATATTGGGTATTTTTCTTTATACTTGCAAAGTATGTTTTGGTCTACATTTCTGTTATTTTCCCTAAACTTTTAATGAAGCAATCTTTTCTAACAATACTTTAGTATAGTTTTGAATTAAAAAAAAGCTAACTCTAATATCATAAAATATTTACAAGGTAAGAAATCACAAAATTACTATGATAAGAAAGCATGTGCTGTAAATCTATTAAGGGTTGAAGTATTTATCAGGATAAAGCATCCATTGGAATTGGAGTCTTCATAGGGTAATTGACCTTGCTTATGGACTTAAACATGGACTCTATGTAAATACAACATTACTAAGCAAATTGGTGTGGCAATTATATACCACCAATAAATCATGGGTGCAAGTCTTCATCTATGATTTACACTTCCTTTACTATTGAAACTGAAATTGAAGTTTTATTACATTTAGGTAAACTGCCTGGATAGTAGATGCTATGAGTTTTGAAAACATAGTTAATAAAATTACAACATGTTCTTGGTAACATTTAGAATAAATTAACCAAATTTACAATTGTAATGTCCCACTTATGACTCGTGCTCAAATGTAAGCTTTTTGGTAGTTTAGTCAAGGTCATAAGGCCCATACGGCGAAATATTATGTGGGGTTTATCTCTTTCATAATGTCATAATATTGCAAAAGATCTACACCTACTAATAGTCTTTGTAGGTGAAACACCTAAATTTTCAGGGCATCCTTGCTTCACCGGACCATTGCAATTCAGGCAGCGTCACGACAGTTCATCAGGAGATGGATGTTCTGGGCTTTAGGTTGTACAATTTGGCAAATTTTCTAGTTGGGTAATTTGTCCAGCTGACAGCCTACACAGAAGCGATACGGAGAGTTGTCGACGGTGCTTAAAATGCGCAAAACAGTTTGGCAAGTTTTCTAGTCAAGGAGTTTGCTACGCTATGCTACGCTATATAGCGTAGCAAGCTTCGAGAGACAGTTGTTCAAACAGTCAACCGTAAATTGTTGCAAGACAAGATGCTACGCTACGCAACGTAGCACAGCGTAGCGAGAGCAAGACAGGAAGGCTCAGCCTACTTAGTGATTTCAAATGCACTTAGTCAGCGCCTCTGACCTTCGAAAACCTTCGAAAACAGTTGCTTCGCTTAGCTCCAAGTTCTTCAGCAATGGCTCCTTCACTAGAAAACAACAAACTCAGCAAAAAAAAATAGGCCATGTTGGTTGCTACACCACACTACGCTACGTAGCGTAGCACAGTGTAGCAACTCTACTGGAATAACGAAAGGCATCTCAAAGGGCGAGATCAACAAGTACGCAAGTTTCGCAATGCAGAAAGCAAAGTTTGCAGATTGGTGACGTTTTCGCGACTAAGGCCAGCTTCCACACTATGCTACGCTACGTAGCGTAGCATAATGTAGCAAGAATGCAAAAAGCAGTCGGAGTGCTTCAAAGGTTTCTAGCACATGTAGCAAGATGCAACGCAAGTTTTTGCTTTAAATCGGAGGCTACGCTATGCTATGCGACATAGCGTAGCAAGACGCTACGCTACACCAACATGCTACGCTACAAAGCATAGCGTAGCGTAGCAAGCAGTTACGCTACATCAATGCATTTCACCTGTTCGCACCATTGGCACACGTCTCCAAGTTTTGACAACGTAATTACAGCATGGTAGGTTCGTAATTACAGCATGGCAAGCTCGTCCAACGGTCATGCACGTCCATGCAGCATAGACAAGTCAACACGGGCCCAGGACACATGGCGTCCAAACCGCATCTTTCGCTTGCCCTTGGCCCTATAAATACCCCAATGAGCGATGTTCAAAAGGTTGGTTGGTTGGCTGGTTGGTGAATCAGTTGTCTAGCAAGAAAAAAGTTAGCATTGTATTCCTAAGCATTGTAAACA
This sequence comes from Gnetum montanum, assembly GCA_015680685.1. NCBI lineage: Eukaryota > Viridiplantae > Streptophyta > Gnetopsida > Gnetales > Gnetaceae > Gnetum > Gnetum montanum. The sequence goes on from MNCI01001931.1 coordinate 76,860, forward strand.
TCTTGTTTGACATTGTAAATAGTTGGCACTCTCGTTTGGCATTCTGCTCTGCTATTTCCTACCAGCCCTATAGCATTTTGCATTGTTGACTCTTGAGTCCACGTTCAAGCATACAATTGTCTTGGTCTAAACGTCCCGTGCAACCAATTGTATCCACCTTAACAGAGTGAAGTCACATTCTTGAAGCGGTGCATTTTTCTAACTACATTTTACTTTGTTTTCTTGCTTATCATTGCATTTTACATCGTTTTCTGCTCCTTTTGTGTTTCAAGATTACTTTATGCTTTAAATCTCGTTTTCAAATTATTCGTTTGCAAAAGGTTATATTAACACCAACTAAGTCCCTGTCTAATCAACCAGACCATTCAGGGCGCCCCGTTTCCATTTTATTTAGCACGGCCCTCACACGGATCCGGCATTAAGATTGTCACGACTGACGACCTCTCAGTGTTTTCTAGCCGTCGACGTTTTCGGTTGCTATAGTTTTCTAGAACTAGAAGGAGGACTTTTGGTGCCCTCTCCATGTTTTACGGTAGTCTTGTAAGCATTTTGCACCCTGATACGCATTAGCGTAAACTTAATGCCCATTTGTGGCTACTTACACATCGTGCAGTGCAGATCGGTCGCTTCGACGGTTCTTCCGGAACCCTGCAGGACATAAAGCCTCCAATCGCCATTTCACTCGCTCGTTTTTACAGTAATCTTGCACGCGTTCTGTACCCTATCGCGCACTAGCGTAAACGTGACATCCTTTTGCGATTGTTTATGCATCGTGTGGTACAGATCGGTCGCTCCGACGATTCCTTTAGAATCCGGCAAGACATAAAGCCTCTTTGACTGCTTTTCGATTTCTTTGCTTTTCGCGTTTGCAAAACTGTTTAGCTTTGTAACAATGACTTCTTCGAGCACCGTTGCTAACACCTTCAACATTGAGGTTCCCATCACGGTTCAAGGCATCACAGGTGCCGAACAACCGCTCAACCTGATGCTGAAAACACGTCGATCCCTCAGGATCCAAAACTAGGGACCTGAGAGCTTGGCCTAGCAACATGAGCTCTATAACTTCCTTTGTGCAAAGGTGTAGGCAAACCTGCCCTTGGATGTGCACGAACTCGAAGACAAATGTAGCTTTGAGTTGCTTACTGCGATGAGAAGGAATTTGTTCCCACTCCCAGCACTTCCATACCTTTGACACAGACGAATCAATGGCTTCTAAACCAATTGATCCAGTTGGCTAGACTTAGGGAGCAATAGGACATGGCATCTAACCAAGAGGACGCCTTCCAAGATGAACAGGAGGAACTCGATTTCCAATCTAATGGAGGAGGTAAAACCAACCTTGTTATCATCCCTCCTACCTAGTCCTTTTGGACCAATCCGTTGTCTGTCGCCGCTCCCTTTGTGATTACGCCTATGCTTCCGCAACCAACAATCACACCTACAATGGGTAGCCATGTCATCTTTCTAGCGTATCAATGCCCTTATTCCCTTGTTTCATTTACAACCACTATTCCTCTGCAAACCATTCATCAGTCCATTCCTGTAGCGCATCACACGCCAATCATAGCTACCCTGCCGCATGTTCATACCGTACCTACTTCACAGTCGTATGCAACTTCCGTTTCCATTCCCGCATTCACACTTGTCCCACCATTGGCGGCGGGCCCAGGCCCGTCCACATGGTGGACCCCATTCATTGCTCCCCTTGCTACGCTACCATCGCAGATGTCTCACCACGTTCCCCACCAGAGCTACCAAACCCCACAGACGGCACAACCTGGCACGGGAATATGGTCTTTTCCACCTCACACACAAGCTGCCCATTTCGTGGCGCAACCGACGATTGCCGCTTCAACAACGCCACCTACCAGGTGGTGGACATCGCAGCCACCACCATTCATAGGGGCCACCCCAACAGTACCACCAATGGGTCACGCTGCCACCCCCGCCATTCCACAGATGGGAGCTGCTTCGGTAGTTCCCCAACCATCTGCACCATCACAAGGTCTGGATCAAGCATTCCAACTTATCCAGATCCTTACTGAGGAAATAAAATGCCTTAAGGTTGTCAAGTCTGACACAGTACAAGTCATCGACTTTTACCAGGACGACCCCACTAGCCATGCCATCCTCGCTCTCATGTTACCCCCAAGGATGTCCCTCCCTCACTTCACGACATACAATGGGGAGGGAGATCCCAACGCACATCTTGTTACCTTTAGGTCTGAATCCCTTCTATTGCAGCAATGGCCACACACGATTATCTGTGTCTTTCTTATGTCGCTAGTCAGAAAGGCCTTGGACTGGTACCGTGCCCTACCATGCTTCTCTATATCAACCCTAGAGGAGCTCCTAACCTAGTTTGTGATGCGCTTCAAGTATAACTTGAAGGCGGAAACCACGCTGGATTAGTTGATGAGTGTGAAGCAAGATCCTCTGGAACCAGTCCAGAAGTTCATCCAATGTTGGAGCGCAACCCTTAATAAAATCCGTGAGCCCATCACGGAGGCCCACTTGCTGGCCGTCTTTAAGGATGCAGTAAATGACTTCATCAAGTCTAAACTGTATTACCTTGCTCCTTGCACTTTTAGTCAAGCCTTCGCTCAAACTAAGAGCATACAGGATGCAGCTGAGGCGAGCAAAGACCCGACCTATATTGCCTACAAAAACACCTTCACAAAGAAGGACAAGGGTAAGGCCCCAACAGCCACAGTGGTTGCTATAGTAACCGAGGCCAAGCCCAAATCTAATAACAATGGTAACAAGAATAACAAAAAATCGATCGCACCCCCAGCTAACCCCGTGCCCAAGCAGAGCAACACGCTGCAACCTCCCGTACCTACACCCGAGACATTTGCGTAACCCAAACCGAGCTTTGAGTGTAAAGATCGCTCAAAGTATACCCCACTACCTATCAAGCCTTCAGAACTCCTGAAGCAGCTACTAGCAGTGGGGCACATCCAACACAAGTAGATGTCAGAAGAGGGAATCATGAGACATCAACGTTACTACGAGCTCCTTAGGAACCCCTCCTTGGCCTTGCCCAATGAGCCCCCATTTCTTAAGGGTTTTAGGCTAGATAGGTTCTGTGACTACCACCAACAATGTGGTCACAACAAGGATTACTGTCTAGCGTTGAAGGATGACATTCAAAGGATGATTGATCAGGGGAAACTGGTGTTGGACAAAAGCAACCAAGTACGCCCTGAGAATCAATCTCTGCATGTCTACACTAACCCCCTCAACGCCAACAACGGCAGTTATGTTATCAACACCATTGGCATTAACAGTGATCCTAGGCCACCCCAGCAGTCGTTCATGGTCCGTGTGCCTCAGTGTAGTGCACCAGCACCACCAGCGGCTGGTCGAAGCTCGCAATAGCTGTTTGTTTTGAGAGTCCCTCCCCAGGCATCCACCCCCATGCCACCTATTAGCAAAACCACGCCACCTCGCCCGTTAACACCGCTAGCTCCGTTTGTCATCAGGGGGCCGACTCCTTCTATAGCCCCTATCTCACGCAAGATAGCTAAACAGCCTTCTCGTCCTAAAAAACGAGAAGTGTGTTTCACAGGTGAGACATCAAGGGGAAGTACCGCCCCAGGTGTTTCCAAGCCTACATCTTCACCCCCTGCGTCTACGCCCTCATCACCAAAGAAGGACGTTGCTACAACTGCATAGTCTATGCCACCCCACCAAAAAGGGTCTGAACCCAGATTCGAAACCGCCCCTCCTTGGGAAATTCCTCTTCTGGGATGAATAGAAGAGGAAAAGGGCGGTAAACAAGGGACGGCCAAGACCTCTTGGATGCCCTCACTCAGGTCAAGCAAGCTCTAAAATAAAAGAACACTACATTGAGCTTGTACGACCTAATCATGATGTCCGTCCCAATACCTCAAGGCTCTGATCCCCATGTTGACGGTGATTCCAGTCAACAAAGACATGCCAGCAAAAGAGGAAGCAATTCATTCGGTCATGCTTCCCTCCATGCTTGCAGAGCCAGAACCGTCTCAACTAACTTTCTGCGATGACTCCATTAGGGAAGATCCCGAGAGGGGCTAGGTGGCTACAACACCCCTATTCATCATAATTCGGGTTGGCCAACACCGGATCCGAAGGGTACACGTTGATGATGGGGCTACCACAAATATCATCCCCTTCCCTATTGTGGACAAGTTGGGCTTGGTCGACCAGATCAGACCCATAACGACGTCATGTTTGAGGTCATTCAATGGGGCGCAAGTCATGGTAAAGGGCACAGTCCACATAGGCTTCGTGGTAGAGGATCAGTTCCCCACGAACACAACATTCATTGTGGTCGAGGAGATGCCCGGGTTTAACCTAATCTTGGGGAGATTATGGTTAGCACAACTTAGGGTTGTCTCTTCACCCATTCATTAGGAAATCCACCTACCATACGTAGGCAGGGAGGTGGTGATCCATGGTGATGAGGTAGTGGCACAAGCTATCAGTAACATAGACATGGAGTAGGGCTCCGAGGTCGTAACCTTTGAGAATGAAGTGCCTGTTTACGCACGTACTAACCATCCAGCGGGGGAATCGACTCAGCAAGCTGGTTTCCAAAACGAAAGCGCGTGGGCTGAGTTACCCTTCCAAGTAGGGGATAATGATGTAAACGAAGGCCCTGGCAAAACGCCTCGACCTTACGTTCTGCTCAACCCACGATGGGTCAAGAAGCAGCTACACATAGTGTAGCAACCCCACTGCTTCCTGCCTAGTTGCCATTCCTTGTACATTCACCACCTTTTTGCTTTGCACCCACGTTAGTTACAAATTAGCCGTTCTCCAAATTGTTAACGTATCATCTCTTTGGCATGCCTTCCCATGGCCCGAAATGGCCTAAAACTATGTTCCCCTAAGGCCCGAAATGGCCTAAAACTATGCTATGCCAAGGCCCGAAATGGCCTAAAACTAGTGATGGCCCGCAATGGCCTAAAACTAATAGGGGCCCAAAATGGCCTAAAACTATGCTATGCTATGGCCCGAAATGACCTAAAACTATGCTACGCCAAGGCGTGAAACGACCTAAAACTAGCAGGGGCCCGAAATAGCCTAAAACTAAAACATAAAAGCATGAAGATTTTGCATAAAACTTAGCACGTAGACAATGCATAAGTTAGCATAGAATCGATTTCTTTTCCGAAATTCTCCCCTTTATTCGAAACTTTTGTCCTTTAGACAATGTTTGCAAAAATTTTACAAAAATTCAAAAATTTTTTAAAAAAATCCCATGTTATCATGGGTTGCCTCTGCCCGCATCATCTTCGCCATTTGCTTCTACATCACCCCCTTCTGCATCGCCTTCCCCTGCATTGTCCTCTGCTACCCCTTCATTCCTACCCTTTACGGGCCCTGTGCCCTCATATGGAACCTGCATCGTAGAAACGAAGTAATCAGCTAGGGCAACATACGTAAACTACAACAAAGCACAAGCATTAACACAGTAGAAAGAGATCGACCTGAGATGGACCTACGTCCGTCTCGAAGGGTATTTGGTCTAAATTGAGCCTGAGGCGACGCCAGACCTCCTCTACCGTGATATCCACCCAACGCCTATTGCTTGGTTCAGCGTCTGCAGCAGCTTTCTCCTTTTCGGCGGTCGTCCATCTCGGTGGTCCCGGAGAAAAGAAGGCGGTTGCAATCTCTCCTGTGGGAAGGTCCACTTCCCGTTCAGGAGATTCCGTAACCTTTACTTGCTCTTTGAACTTGTCATAGGCCGTAGAAACGCCAATGGCATTTACGAATGCCTTATAGGTAAACGCTCCACAGTAGCGTCCTTGTATAGTTTACGATAGGTGGCACGTTCCAATTTATACATGTGTTTGTGGTTTTTCTGGGACTGCCCGCATTCGTAAACCCTGGCGCTGAAATCTTTCCAATCCTGACTCTTCTGGGCCAACAAGTCCATTTGCATTAGTTGTTCTATTATTTCGCAGGTGGCTTCATTGTTCTGACGCACAACTATCCAAAATCTGGCATAATCTATCACAACCGTGCGCTAGTCCTCGTTATTAGTATCATGGGCTATGAAGAATTCGTTCCTCCATTTGAGGTCTTCCACCTCGGCGTTCAGGTTGGCCTTCTCCTTTTCAACCTTCTAGACCCGTTTCCACAGGTTCTTGTTGATGCGCTTATACTCCCACAAGGAGCGTGCCGAGTGCAAAGCGCATTTGCAAGCCTCGTCGTATGCGCGACGAGACACCTCGATCACTTCGGGCAGGAATGTAGGCACGACACCGACTTTCAAAGGCCATGTCAGGTCCCATTTGAGCCAAGAGGCTGTCACAACATAAAGAGCATATCAGTCACATTAGCATAGCAAGGTTAACGAATTCAAGAAACTTTAGCATAGCAACATGAAAACACCTAGCACTGCCACTTACCCACTTTAGGGTCGATCTGCTAAAGACGGCCGATCATGTCGTCGACGATCCCCTGCATAAACGTAAACTTATCAGCGATCTCGGCCCATGTTTCCACACGAATCAGGGGGGGTCCTGCAATATGAACAGTGGTGTTTGTCATACAACTAAGCGTGTCAACAATGACCGAAATGGACTATGACAAAGCGGATATGTCGTTAAACTCACCAACATCTAATTGCAATTCCCCTCCCTTATGATTCAGAGTGATGGAAGCATCCTTGGTAGAAGTCCCTTCCAGGTCGATGCAGGCTTCTCCTTTATTTACTGGCGCTTTTCCTTTTGAGGCACCAGCATCCTCTTTATTCACGGGAGACTCCTCTTCGTCTCCAAAAATGTCCCCCTCGTTAGTAGGAGGATTTTGCCTAATATCAAGAGTCCCTGCCTTAGCGGCAAGAGCTCCTTCCCTCTTGATCGAGGCCCTTTCTTCCGAGACTAGGGCCTTCGTGTCTTTATTCGTCACCCCCGTCTTAGGGGCCGACACCTCTTCGTTGTCGTCTTCTTCTTCCTCTTCTTCCTCTGGCAGCCAAGAAACATGTTTGCATTAGCTCAAAACAGGTTAGCTTAAAGTAGGTGCTACGCTATGCTACGCTGTCTAGTGTAGCACAACATAGTAGGCATTAACAAAGTAGGCGAAGAAATAAACATGAACAAAAGCGTTTACCAATGGGGGGTTGCGTCCTTTGTAGTTTAAACCGCAGTCTCCGCCCCTCCTCTTCTTCCGTGCGAAGGGTTTCCTCAACTGAGGCAAGCCTCTTTCGCTGCAACTTGGTGGTCACTGTTTCGGCAATGAAACGTTTCCCCTGTGATACGCTATCAACGACAGCAAGGGACGCCTCTCCTATGTTAACTTGGCCACGAAAGTTGCGGGCCACACGAAAGTTGCGGCCCAACCCTTATTAATAAGAGTTGATAAGATAAGATAAGAGAAGATCAGATCAGATAATCAATATCCTTCCTATGAGACACTACAGTATAACTACACAGGGGAATCCTTGGGAGTCAAGTGAAACCAAAGTCATAATTATCACCTACATCGACCTCCCGCGAAACTCCACTCTTCCACGAAGGTGAAACCCAAACTTGGACCATTTGGTTCGCATAATAGATTTCTTTTGTCAGTAACAAATGCAAACATAGCAGTCTCTTTAAGCGTTTACAACACAGACACTTATACACTATGACACAAGGTACATCTCCCTTTAGTTTGGATGAAGTTGACGCTACACAATCACAAACCAAGACTCACTTCCACTTTTCACAAGGGAGATCACACACAGATGACAAGTTGGCAAAGCAATATAGGATGTTCGGGACTACCCTGCACACAGGATATTGCAGGATTTGGCACATAACTAGGCGGAGGCTGGAAAACCACACTCTAATTGGCAAATATACTTTGGCTATTATCAAGACAAACAAAATACTTGAACAGTGACATAATGCTAATATCAGCATCCTTATGACAATTCTTAGACCTAGACCAGTAGGAACTTCTACCTAGAACTTCAAATAGTTGGGCCGATCCAAAGGTGGGAAAGCCAAACAATGAACCCAACCTATTGGGGTTTTCTTTCAAGAGACTACACCTTGCAGTTTTTTATATACGCCATTAACGAGAGGTAAGGTTCCCCTATAACGCTTAGGGCAGTACTGCGCTTAGAGTCACACGCACATATTTCACCACAATACACATGCGAAGGGTACTATAAAGGCACGCATTATCTAACAAGATGCTTGTTCACTGGTATTCTTGACAGCTACGCAATCCTACGGAGTAGAACCAACCACTAGGGTTCATGGGAGGTAGACAAGTTCAATGAAGCCACCTATTCTTGAAGGTCACCCTTCGGACAATAGGGTTCTTGGGATAGGCTATTTGACAGATAGGTAGGTTCAACACACATAAAGCCAAGACCAGAGACATCGATGCTCGCGGGAAAGCTTTTGCAGTTCCATGTCGTGTGGTTGTCCCCGCTTGAATGGTCATGTAGAATCGGACTTATTAGTTAGGAGTTCGGGCCTACAGAGAAGCGAATTACGGGAATGAGCGCACGCCACACATGGGTAAGCGAATTCAGATCATGTGCGCACAGTGGGAACGACCAAGGTCACATAAGGCGGCGTGTAGGAACCATCACGTTGTGTGTGAAACGCACACAGCAGGAACTCACTCACTTTGTTCGTTCGGGGGAACAACTTTGATAACATATATAACAATCAGCGTTTCCATTCAACGCTAGTTGAAAACTTTTTTCACGTATATATACAAAACCAAAACCCAAATACTCGGCTCAAAACTCAAGGAATCCAAGTCTGCCTGTTTCTTGCACCTAGTAGGTTCGCCTAGGTCATTGCTTAAACTGGCGTTGGAAACGACAGAGTTTTTATCTGCACTCATCTCGAGTGTAGGCATAGGCATGTGAAAATGATCAAGATCTCACGTGTTTCTGGTTACCTCACTAACTTCGTGAGTTCGTTCCCATTGTGCGCCTCGTGCACTCCTAACCTCTTGGTTGCTCATTCTTTTCATTAGCCTTCATAGCAATAATAGATGTCAGCATAGAGTAGGCTGTAGGTTTCACTATGTAAGTGAGCAACACCTCTACAACAAATATTTGCTTCTATATTATTTGCAACTCAAACTTGATGTTTCCTACGGATTCATTAAAGTGTTCTAACAAGAGACGTTTAAGAAGAGAGATACATTTTGGTTGATGATGCTGGCCTGGCATACATAGTTCCTACGGGGTACTCTATGTTCAATGTAATAATCGTGATATTCAAGTCCGAAAAAAGCATTAAACGCCGAACCTGAGCCTCACCTGAAAGCGGGCAACGAACGAACCAAGTGAGTGAGCCCAGGAAAGGGAACGACAGAAAGCAAAAGCGATAGGGAAGGGCTTTAGCGGGGAACGAGTCCCCGAGTTACCCAGCGAAAGCGGGGAACGACAGAAAGAAGGGAGCGAGGAATGAGGCAGGCCGATAGGAAGGCAGGAAAGATATCCAGGCCAGCGGGAACGAGCGAAACCAGCATTCAACATCCCTTCCCTTATTTGAAGATGAAACTAAACAAATCAAAAAGCAAAAAACAAGAAATGCATGAAACAAGAAACAAGCATTAACGGATGAAACCAGCAGATAATCGGAGGGGAGGTTGTTGGGGAAGGGGCCGATATCCAGGCCGGAAAAGCAAGCCGATAGGAAGGCAGGAAAACAATGCCGATATACAGGCCAGCGGGAACGAGCGGAGCGAAGTGAGCCGCAAACGACAGATTCGAGTGACCTGCGAAAGCGGGGAACAAAAGACAGACAGACAGACACTAGGAATGAGGTTGCCGATATCCTGGCCGGAAAAGCCGATATCAAAAACAACGAACGAAACACGTTAGTTACCCAAGCATTAACTTCGACACAAGCATTAACGGATGAAACAAGCTGAGCAAAGAACAAGCACTTAGGCAGAGCGGCGGAGCGGGGAACGAACGATTCGAGTGAGTTACCCAAGCATGCGGTTTCTCGGAGGGGAGGAAGAGGTATTGCACAACAAATCCAATCAATATGTATGTATGCAGCACATGAAGATCTGGTGGTGATGCCCGATCGGGTTATCATCACTTGCAGCGGTAGCACCGCCCAAAAACTAATATGGAGTAACGGTATCTCCCTGGAGCGTTTCACGGAAACGCTTATCCAAAAGTCGCGTTTCACGGAAACGCTTAGGAATCCTGTGCGCGTTTCACGGAAACGCATCAATTTCGAGTGTTCAACTTGAGACACTAAACGGCGAATCGACATTTTATGTAATATCAGTTGAAACTCCGGTCAACCGGGACCGCTACTTTATGTAGCGTTATCTCGTGAAGGCCTCGCCGATTGAGAGTGCAGGCCCCAAAAGCAGACTGAAACCCTTAACGCAAGGAAATAACAAGCCTCGCCAGAGGCGCGCCTTTTCTGGGGAACCCCTTTTTCAAGATTGGATGTCAGGGTCAGGGCATCACCCCGAGTAAAGGCGCCACGAGGCGGGGATGGACACCCTACTGTCGTACAAAGCACGTTTCAAGGCCCGCAGGAACAGTTTTGAGCAATAATTTATGAGCTTCATCTTTCACCTACGGTAGTAGACACCATTTCTACAAAAAATCTCTTCTCACAATGATGCTGTTGTTATCCCACTTTCATGTTTCCTACGGTGCTGGTTGAAAGGCCACTTACAACCAACCAAAGATTTCCACACAACTTGCCTGAGGGTTTAACCTGGTTTAAACTACCAGAGTTTCAACCAATGGTCAGGGTGTAAACAGGTTGACACTACCGATCAACTGATGGATGAAGGCTTTTTGGCCTCGCCAGAGGCGCTGCAGCTAAGGCCCCGAGTAAAGGCACCACGAGGCGAGGTCGAGCACTATCGGGGGACAAGTAGTCGTTTCAAGGCCTCACAGTAAATAGCCATAAACAAATCTCTTCTCAATTCTGCTGTTGTTAGACAACTTTCATGTTTCCTACGGTGTTGGTTGCCCCTGACAACCAAAGTGTACCCCGGTTTACACTGTCAATTGATGGGGATCGACTGAAACCTGCAGCTATCGACTGATTGCTGCTATCGACTGCTGGCCTTGCCAGAGGTTGCTTTTCTAAGCAGGTCGAAATGTGAATGTTCTTAGAACACAACATAGACACCAGAGGATCAAATGAGGAGGCTTCTTTTCCAAAGAACAAATATGATTTGATCACATAGGATTTTAGAACACAAAATAGACACCTACGGGTTGCCATTTTGCCTAGAGCTATAGTCTGCCTCGCCAGAGGCTATCGGTGGTGACATACGTCATAACCGTTATTACATGCGTGTTGGTTACCCAACAAAGAATAGGATTCTTTGCTTGTGCCATGGGAGGAAGGGGAGTTGGTAAGGTAAAACCTTACCCCTTCTAAAACACCACTAATTTTGGCCTAGCACTTTCAGACAAGAATCAAGCTAAGTCATGCTGCTGCCCAACATGAGTACAGTGTGACCAAACTTGGAGGCCTCCAAAACAGCCCCCGATGGTCCATGATTCAACAGGCAAGGTCCCCTCGGGGCCCACAGGTGAATGCACCAACTTCCAGCATCTAGAATCAAAAGTTTCAGGTTCAAAATGTTTGGTTTTGGCTAAGTACACTTTGGTTACTTTTTCAAACACTGCACAGCGTAAGGATCAGCGTCACCAATTTTTAGAGCCCCAAAACTGAGCCAAAATGACTTGATTTCAAGGGTGTAAGTCATCCTCAAGGTCCACTATTGATAACTATGGGTCC
>MNCI01001931.1:91984-147788 GCA_015680685.1 Gnetum montanum
AAAACAAAAGAATACTTCTTTAAGTTTGTATGACCTAGTAATGACTTCACCAGTACATCGAGAGGCTCTCGTACGGATGCTAACTTCAATTCCTGTTAGTGAGGATCTTCCTAGAGATGAACCATCCATTTATGCTGTATTATCCCCACAACTTCAGGAATCGAAGACCACATCCTTAGAGTTCTGTGTTAAGGACATTAAGCTAGATGAGAAAACAGGAGAAATCACCAAGGCCCCTATGTTCATAACAATACAAGTTGATCATTTCAAAATACGTAGGATGCATGTCAATGATGGTGCAGCAATAAATGTAATACCTTTTTCCATCATCGAAAAATTGGAACTCACCGAACAAGTACAACCCACAACAACCTCTTTCTTGAGATCCTTCAATGGTTCTCGTGTGGGAGTGAAAGACATGGTTACCTTAGATTTCATAGCCGGAGACCAATTCCCTACATCAGCTAAATTCATAGTGGTTGATGAAATGCCAGGGTTTAATATGATTTTAGGACGTCCTTGGCTAGCTCAACTTAAAGCCGTATCCTCACCAATCCATCAGGAGATACATCTACCTTATGAGGGAGGTGAGATCATCATACATGGGGATACAACAACATCAATCGTTTCCTCACACCTTGAGGTAGGTCAAGGTTCAGAAATTGAGTTCATTAAGCCTAAACAAGAAACCATGAACATACATCAGAACGTGAACCCAATGTTGACTCACAATCCAACTAGCACTGAAGAAACACAAGAAGACACAAACATAGGAGCCATTCCTGCTGATGTTTCTTGGTCAGAACTACCCTTTGAAATCACCGATGAAGGGGAAGATGAATATAAAATCATACCCATACACCCAGCTCCACATGTTAAGCTACAAAAGATTAAGAGGCAACTCAACAACTAGAACGAATGATACGAACTGTCTGAAATGACGTTAAACTACGAACTGTCCGAAATGACGTTAAACTATGAACTGTCCGAAATGACATTAAACTACGAAACGTCCACAATGACATTAAACTAGTCATGGTTAGAAATGGCCGGTTCCATTTAAAACTTCTTAAAAACATTATTTGGCCCACCATGGCATAAAACTGGTAATCCTTTCTTTAACAACAGATGCAATAGTCCATCAAAAACTTTAGACTCATGTACCAAGCCCGAAATGGCTTTAAACTAGAGCCAACAAATTACAAATTTACAAACTCTCATCATATTACATTGAATTTTCGCTTACAAGTTACAAGTTACAATTCTTGCATGGTCGTTGCTTTCTTTTCCAAGTATTTACCTTACATCTCACTTTACACTTTAGAAATTTATGTTACATTTAGTTGCACACATATACTCTAGAAAATAAGAAAAACAATAAAAAAAACATAAAACTACAAAAATACATGGCCCGAAAAGGCCTTAAACTGGCTTACAGCCCGGAACGGCCTAAAACTATCATTTTTTGCATTGTTTTTCTTTCATTCATACATTCTAACTCTATGTATGGCAGGTGTCGCTTCATGTTGTTTTCTTCCTAGTTGATTTTTTTTGCTAGATCTTGCAGGCACATAGCATGACCATGCATGTAGCATCATACTTTACATAAGCAAGGTAAGCATTAGTCCGCTATGATTATAAACTGGCACAGATAGTGCTGGATCATGACTTAAAACTGATACCATAGAACAGTCCTGGATCATGACTTAAAACTGATACCACAGAAAAGTCCTAGATCATGACTTAAAACTGATACCACAGAGAAGTCCTGGATCATGACTTAAAACTGATACCACAGAAAAGTCCTGGATCATGACTTAAAACTGATACCACAGAATAGTCCTAGCATCATGACTTAAAACTGATACCACAGAGTAGTCCTGGCATCATGACTTAAAACTGATACCATAGAGCTCTGTCTGGTATGACACTAAATTGCTACATCCGTCCACCATGACATGAAACTAGCATCCAGAGTCCACTAAGACTATAAACTAGTTTGCCTCTTCACAATCTGCCATGACTATAAACTAGAAATGCACCGTCTGCTACGACGCTAAACTGGCACCATCTAAGGGGTTATGACGTAAAACTAATCCACAATAGTCCGCTAAGACTATAAGCTAGTGACATCATCGACGACCAGGCAAAATTTGAAAAGATCTGTTGTTGTAGTTGGTTGTGCCTGTTCCATGAAGACTTGTTACATGATGGGGGGGGTGGGGCCTAATGAAACTGATGCTGTTCATGATTCTGTTTGCTTTGAAAGCTACACGTGGTGACTTCATCTCCTTGTTTAAAGTGTTTGGCTGACTATTTCATTTGTGGTTTTTCTTGTCTTCTTGGAGTTGTGTTTGCAGGATGACACTTCTGAGGCGTTCGTGCATATATGCACTTTATCATGACGACAAGGTATCATATTTTTCCTAACGCACGCGATTGGGTTAATCAATTCGTTCATAAGTACATTCCCGACTCCCAATGTATCCCTTATTTCCCCATCATGCTCCCCTTAGCCTATTCAATTACACCCCCTTAATACATTTTGCTTACCTCAAAACTCTTGATACACTATTGCACACTGTAACTCTCTAAGCAGTTGCAACGCAAAACATGATACACAGTACATGATGCAAACTGCAAGTGCTCAAACACGAGCACGACACAAAAAGCAAGCTCTTTCAAAAAGACCAAGAAGAAAAAAAAAACAAAAAAAAAGGTCAAAGAGAAAAATGCACAGAAAAGGTCTTCAAGACCCTGTTGACATCATAAACAAAAGACTATTGGCCATTCTCATACAAGCCCCAGGTGAGAAGGCAATTGTCTTGAAAAAAAGTTACACTTGTGTCTCAAAGATACCATGTTGCACATCATCGCATGGCTTTGGCTGTTTACAACGGGTCCCACAAATACTCTATAAGAGTCCCGTTTCTCCAAAGAACGCACCTCCTATGTCTTGGTTCCGAGTCTACTGAAAACCTGGCTGTTGACAAGGACCAATGACATGACTTGTGCACAAGAGAGCATTCCTCTCCCACAAATCCCAGCAGCAATCATAGCCCTTAACCTCCTAGCTTCCTTGATTATAACTGATTCCCTTGCATCTTGAACCACATTCCCTCAATCCCATGTACTTTTGAAAATGGTGCGATGACACCCAACCAAAGGCTGATGGTTAATGTTTGATGCTTTATTGCTCATGGTGTTTTGCACTTCTTTGTCGACACCTCTTGGGTGGATTCCTCCAGATGTCAAAAAAGAGGGGCTAATGAAACACCACTAATTTTGGCCTAGCACTTTCAAACAAGAATCAAGCTAAGTCATGCTGCTGCCCAACATGAGTACAGCGTGACCAGACTTGGAGGCCTCCAAAATAGCCCTCGATGATCCATGATTCAACAGGCAAGGTCCCCCCGGGGTCCACAGGCGAATGCACCAACTTCCAGCATCTAGAATCAAAAGTTTCAGGTTCAAAATGTTTGGTTTTGGCTAAGTACACTTTGGTTACTTTTCTAGACACTGCACAGCGTAAGGATCAGCGTCACCAATTTTTAGAGCCCCAAAACTGAGCCAAAATGACTTGATTTCAAGGGTGTAAGTCATTCTCAAGGTCCACTATTAATAACTATGGGTCCCAGCCTTCAGAAATTCCAGATTTCAGCCCAAAATTGCAAGTTTTGGAGGTCACACTGCAGGTCACACTGCAAGTCACGCTGGATGCTAGACAAGCGAGGCGGTGTTAATCCTTCTTGGTTTTCTTTTTCAAGAAATCTGTAAAATGGCAAAGGGATATGAAAGCCCATGTAAAATCAGGTCAAATATTTAGCAAAAAAAAAAAGAAATATAATTTTTCCAAGCGGGCCAGAGTTGGAGCTAATCTTTTTAAATTTTTAAATTTTTTTTATCGCTTAAGGGCTTGTATTTCTAATTTGTATTTTTTTATGGGCTTGAATGACCCACAAATTATAAAATACATTGAACTTGGTCAAAGAAAGCCCTAGCCAAACCCTAGCCCAACCCTATAAATACCCTATCAATTCACACAAACTAGAAGAAGGCAAAAGAGGCAAGAAAGAGAAGAAGAAGATGGGAAGAGGAAAAGATTGGAGAGATTAACCATTCTGAAGGAGGACAGAACTTGCAATCCTTGGGCGCTTGGCACATCTGATTTTTGGCTTCCAAGGTTTCTTCACATTCATCCCATTTCATCATCGCCTCATCGTGTCATATCATTCCGGGGCTAGGCGTTTAACTTGCCATCCACACTTGTGCAACTACACTTTGACTGGTGCATATTCCTGTTTGAAACAATACAATATAGTTTCATTATTTCCTCCCATTTACATTATTTAGTTCTATGTATAATTTACAAATATAACTTTGTTTATGCTTTAATCATAAATCAGTACGCTTTATTTACATTTCATATCGTTGTTTACATTCCGTTTACATCCCGTTTACGATAACCCCAGCGCTAGCCGTAGCTTACGCTTGGGGAAGTCCTTGGTTGATTTTCGTGCAAACCACCCAAGGCACTCTGCCTTCATTTACTTTTCCAGCTTGCCCTCGGGCGAAGGTAGGGTCAGTTGTGATTGCCCAACGATCTCTCGATGTCTGTTTCCATTCCAGCCTTACACTGACGATTTAGGTTAGTACACCTTCCTACCGTCATACCTGTAGATGTGGGAGTAACCCACCGTGTAGGGACCACCCGAAGAGGCACACATCGCTTCGACCTGAAGGTCAAAAAGTGAAAAGAAAGGCTCAGGTCCACGACCTCGGAGTGAGACAGGTGTTTGTGTTTCTTGTATTGCTTGAAACATGTATCGGCCTCGCTAGAGGAGCTATAGTCGTCGGCTTTTATCGAAGGAGTTACAGACAACAACTTCTTAGTTACTAAGGCCTCACCAATTGTATAAATCTATATGCACCAACCAGTATGAGATTAGATGTGAGAAGCTGGTTACAGTATGAGATTAGATGTGAAAAGTTGGAGTGTCAGAGTAGCCCAAGGAAGTGCTCATTTCCAAGTATCGTGTTTGAGTTTTCAAACAATCGATGATCGCCCTGTTGGTTGGTACGTAGAACTTGAAAATAGGAGGTGCTTTAGCAGGGAACGAGTCCCCGAGTTCCCCTAGCTAGGCCAGCAAGAAAGTAGTTATTTAGTTGCTTTTCTTGAGTGGGGGTAGATCTGCTAGTGTAGTGTAGGCCTGCTAGCCAGGACCAAAAGAGCCTTGTGGACAAAGAAATGTGTGCTTCTATAGCAATATATATCAGGTTGTTTTAGTTCTGGTTCATATATATTGAACCGCTTGACAATACTTGGGGTGATTTCAACCTTGTTATATCGAGCCTTTATGGGTCCGCCGTTGACACATGCCACATTAGCCACCGATTGACAGACCAATTTAGACGTTCCATTTGGCACCGATTGATAGACCAATTTAGACGTTCCATTTGGCACCGATTGTAGACCAATTTAGACATTCCATTTGGATGTACTTAAGAGGGAAGAGTATGCCCTGTGACCGGGGGAAACACTGGACAAAATCGAGTGTATTAGTCATGATATTATGCATGACTTATTCGTAGTTATGTTATGCTGCTGCTACACCACTATGTAATGAAGAAGAAGAAGACAAGACAACAACGATGACATAAGTACAAATCCATTCGATGTTGGGACGACGTAAGGAGAGAAGGCCTCTTCGGGATCGAACCTTGGGCTGATTATCATCATAATGTTGTCCTGCTATTAGTCAGGGGATGAGTGACAGGAATTTAGCTTTACCCAAGTTGGGATATGAGGTTTATTGTTTATTGAAAAGTTGGGATACAAGGGCAGTACATAAGGGGGAACGAGTCCCCACGCTTGGCACGATATGAGTTGAGTGTAGGCCCCCAACTACAACTATGTTGCTTTGAAAAGTTGGGATACGAGGTGACAAGCGGATCCTTTGACATTTTGGTGGTGGTGGACCCTTTGCTTGCTTTTTTGTAATTCGTTTCCTTGAAACGCAATCTTGAGACACTTCTTCCATTATGAAGAAGCTAGTTTGGTTTGGTTTGATTTGCTGATGATGCTTCAAAAACTATCCCATCCTTTACATTGGTTTGGTTTGGTTTGGACACCTGTACCCTTAGGGTTACTTAGGGAAAGCAGTGTTTAAGAATCTGTCCTATCTATCAAGATAGGCTTGATAAGCCAAGGGGAAGGCATTTCCATGAAACACTACAGCATTTCAGAAATGCTTGATACTAGAACAGCTTACTTAGGGCGAAAGCGGGCCATTGTTCTCATCTCCTTAGGGAGATGAAACGTGAAGTGAGCATTGTTTGATGTCCTGACCTTAGTTAGGGAGATTGGCAGCCTATGTTGGCAGCTACTGCCATACAACAACGCAAGGTAAGGTGGTGGCGGAGCGGGAACGAATGTTCCTGTAGTGAGTTCCCCTGTACATGCCACTAGAGGAATACCGTTGTTCATGATCATATAACACTTGCAAGGGGGGACTGGGGATAAGAGCAACACCTTAGTTTTTTGTTTGTTTATTTGTTTTTGAGCCTCATTATCTTTGGGAAGGGTCCGCCGGTAGACAAGGCCACCGTGCTTAGTTAGCCATTGTTTTGGTTCTTCATCTACGTTAGCACTATAGGCATACTCTTCCTCTTAGCCTCGGGGAGAGCCATATGGCTGGATGTTTAGGGAAGGAATCTGCCCCATGGCTCTTCCTTGAAGAGGGAAACTTACTATGACTATTAGGGACACTACGACGACGATGTTGCCACCACCCATAGATATACGACGAATGACGATACGATACGTACAATTTCTTACGTACGGTTATTTGGTGGGTAGTTGGAAGGACTACTTGCGGGCATGGGGAAGGACTTGTACCTTTGAGGGGCATGCGAAAGGGCTCTGCCCCCAGTTATAGGACATCAAAATATCCTATTTTTGTACATAAAAATACCGAGGCCCAAGGTTTGTAGTTTTTTCATTAGGGTTAGGAGGTCAGCCCCAAAGGTAGTTAGCAAAACACCGCAGCATTGCAGCATTGCAGCATTACTAGATAATGTTAGGTTTTGTTTGTTTCGTGAAAACTATTTGCATGTTTGCATGTTGGCATGTTGTTATCAACGGTAGGTAGGTAGGTAGGTAGGTAGGTAGGAAGAAGAAATCAATATAAAACAACTTCAATCAATACCAACTAGTAGTTTGTTGTAGATCTCGACTTGCTCCATTCTACAATGACCGGAAACCTGAGAAGGCATAAATGAGGGCTTTAGCAGGGAACGAGTCCCTGAGTTACCCCGATTGGATCCGGACTTATCATTACCTATGGGTTCATCTTTGGTTTGGATATTTTTCATCAAAGTAGTACAAAAATACAAGAAATGCAAAAATTGAAGGTTACCGTCGGGTGCTAGGACCCTCCCAACCCTGGCTACAGCTCATTGAAATGGCCAATCCGTGAGTTGTGATTGGTTGCTTGGCAACCAATTGTGCGTGCTCATGCACACGTGAGTGTGTGCGCGTGCGTGCTCGTGCACGTGTGATCAAACTCGTATGCGAGTTTGTCTTGTTTTTCGTGTGTTCAACTTGATTTTTCGGCGAATCAAGTTGTCATAAATAGGCACGTTTCACAGAAATGTAGTTGCAAATTCAAGTGGTAAACTTTCATATATCAGACTATAGAGTATCAAATTCATTTCATGGAAACGCAGCACCCAAGGCGTTTCACGGAAATGCAACATGGTAACCACCTACAAATACGCGGGTATTATTCCATTCACAACGTGTCACGGTGTCACTCACTTCGTGAGTTCCCGCATCTCCTTAGTTCAAAATGGGCTCACGAGAGTTCTCTCGCTGCAACTTATATAGCATTGGAAGTTAGTACAATTACTGCATTGCTTCATAGGAGCAACGTATCGATATATCAGGATCTAGATCTATTTGCAATAAACGAAAAAGCAAAAGGTATTTATTTTCAAATACTAATGTAGGGTGGGTATAATATAAATATAATATAATACCCTCAGTTACTCAATTTGGTCTATGGGCTAGTTGTGAATTAGATTTTGGATGTACTAAACTCTTTGCAACACAAAATATGTAAGCCTATTGAGGAGTGAGGAACTTAGTTTCAGGGTGGGTCGGGAATGAAGCTGCTTTAGCATCGAGTCCCCGACCCTCGAAGTGAAGCTTGTCGCAGTAAGATGTGCTTATAGAAAATTGACAAAGAACTACTTCAATCATATTATGGTCAGCGTAGCCTTAGTAGTAGGTAGCTTGAGTGTGAACCGTTGTAAAACACTTAAATTCATCAATTCCACAACCAACTCACCTAGTCTCACTTGTTAAGCCATCACCCCTTTTTGTAAGGATGTGAAATGAGCTACTATACTCGGAACTCCCTACGTATCCCTACATATAAAGAGCTATGAGACAAAGTGGATAGATTCTACGTATTTAAGTAAGTAAAAGTAGATGCAAGGTACGAATGCGAGATTGACTTCATGAACAAAGATAACACGCCAAGAGCCAGCTGCTTGGCCTGTGGGCCTATGAGTAAAGAAGCGTTAACCTATACATGCTATACTACCGCCATGCATTATGAAACTATGAAAGTAAACCATACATCTAACCCCTACATCTATCTAGCAATCTATCCCCAAGTATCTCCTAGTTTCTAACTAAAAAATAACGTTTTTAGATTCCCTACTAAAAAATAAGTGTCCATAGTAAATTGAAGTCCCTGGAAAGAGCTAATATGTATTGTGATAAGTCCTACTTCAATGTTAGTCTGAGTAGGGTGCCCTAGGAGAAAGGTAACGAGTATATGATCCCAAATGAGGTTTTTAACAGACTCGATATGCTTATATCGTCCTACTTGTGAACTCATTGGCCAATGACTGAAGCTGGAATGGCTCGCGTAGCGAGACCTCGCGAAGCGTGAGCCTCATCCTCAGAAACCAGATCCTAAGGGTGCCCGCCCCATGACTCCTGTTGCTTGGTAAAGCATATGCATTCAATCCTGCCATGCTTGCATATAAGGTAAAAAACAACCTAAAGAGTTGCGTCGCTTGCTTAATAAAACAAGTGGCCCAGTAGGCGTGAAGCAGCGTGCTCTCGGCTTAGAACGCTTCTACAGTGTTCATATGTCTATGGAACCCCATCCCTGGTATGACCCAGAAGCCTATAAGTTATCAAGGGATCTGCTAAAGCAAGTTAAGTTCAGGAAGTATAGGTCCACCTAAGTAGTAACCTTTAAAGTCGAGTTCCCAGGCTAAGCCTACGCCCGAGTAAGAAAGTCCCAGACCATGGCTAGCACCTCCTACAAGAAAGGGCTTGCCCCCTAGTTAGGTGGTTGATGAGACACGATATGCACAAGCCGCGATATAGCGTCGTCCCCTGCGATATCGCATATGCGATATCGCGGTCCACCGCCAAATCTATAAATAAGAGGCAGCACTCCCTTCATTTCCAATATAGGGCTAGAAGTAGCAAAGCTCTGGCAGATTGATCACCCCAGAGATAGAATATTTTCCATGTGCCCGCAGTAGGAGTCCCCCAAGTGAACGGTTCTTTATTCGAGCAGCTTTGTACCTGAACGCAAGTTGTGTACGGCAATAAAGACGAGCTGTGTGGATAAACCTTGCAGTACATGGATAGGTTTATTTAATGTTATTTATTGCTTCCCTAGTAGCGCGGCATGAGTACGACTTGGTTACGAGCATTGACGAATATGTACGGCTAACCAAGGAATCGGCTACTCATCGCGATTAGATTCTCTCACCCTTATCTCCTAGAACGTGGGACAAGTACGACTTGATTACGAGCATCTACAGATGTGTGCGGCTAGTTAAGGAATCGGCTGCTCGTCACACTTAGGCTAGTTAGGTGCCTCAGTACGACCGCTTCGAGCATGTGCGTTACGTGTGGTAATCCCAGTAACGATTAGCATTTGGTAGCCACAGTTGCACAGTTCAGGGTGTGTACAGTAAGTGTGAACGGATGCTGATGCTAGTTAATATAAACTTAGGTCCTTAGTTAGAGTTAGTTAGCTTTCTCAACCCTTCACCCTCTAGCATAGGAGATAAAATCAAAAAAGACCAAAAAAATCATATACCTCAGACTTACTTAACCATACACCGTGACAACAACAAGTAAGTCTGGGAAGACAACGAAAGATTAACCCCAAGTGTTCCATGGGGCGTTTAGGCATTTAGTCTGCGGAGTTCGACCAGATCGCGCGTGCTACGCTCGTTTCGTATGGTTGAGTATAGGGGTACCTCGCCACTCATCAGTGGTAAAGGTTTTTATAGGTTAGCTATCGGCACTTGTCCATCTTCCAATCAGTAGCTTTGACCGTCGGGTATAAGAGCTTGGGTTCTACGGAAAGGAGATCGAGCCCATAGGGTGTGTCCCGGAAATGCCCAAGGAGGCGCATATCCTAAGGTGGCGAAAAGCAAATCTCCTAAGGTGGCGTGGTAAGGCAACGCGGATCCCAAGGTAGTGGGTAATGTAAACACCTATCAAACGGTTCAAGTAAATGCTCCTAGAGGGCAGCGCAGTAGCGTGTCACGTAAACGTTGATCCAAAAGTGGCCTTGAAACGCTTATTCCTAGAGGTAGGGTAATGTTAGCCCAAAGTAGCATTTCACACGCAGCACCAAAGGAAGCATATCGCCAAGTGCAACGCTTATGGAAAACTCGAATCTCTTCCTAGGTTGTACGTAACCAGTAAAGTGCGGCTCCCCTAGCCAACCTAGTGCCCCAGCAAAAGGATTCTTTGGTTCCCCCCCTACTGGTCCAAGGAAGAAACAAAAAACTCGCATAGGATAGGGGCTCACCCCTAGATATGGGTTACATAATAACTCCCCAGAAGGAGGCAGGCGTTGTCAGAGTTCAAAGCTCTACAGCATGCATCTGTCTATGCACCCTAATCCCTTTTTTTGGGTCCTTGCCGAAAGCCAGCTTCTTTCCATGGAGACAGCAGAAGGAAGGCCAAAGGGCAAAGCCCTTATTCTCCCTTCTGTGGCCCAGGCGATAAGGCCAGTGTCCCATCCATCACCACCTTAACTTCCCAAGAGCGTTGTATTAACGCTTTTCTGTAGTTGTTGTTGGGCTACAAAAAACGTCGAATTCTCAGAAAATAACCTTAGACGTGGTATCGAGCTTCCTATCAATAGCGTAGTCGTTATAGAAATAAATTGGTTTTATAGTCGAGTCTCTAGTGCTCCCATCTTGGGATCTTGAATTCTTGAAAAATAGCATTTTCTTTTATTATATTATTCTATTTTATTATATAATAGAATAGAATAGAATAAATAGTCCTTATATCACATACCAAATTGATAACTAAACTATCTTTCATGACATGGTGTTACTTGGACTGGGACATAGTGTTATCTATAGAGTTGAATTACATAGGGTAATATGTAATGGCACGATAGAATGTAGAGCGGGATATTCCACAACAACCTCCATGTCATGAGCAAACTTCAAGGGTGATCGTATCAATCCAATATAGGACCAAGATTTGCGACCCAAGCCTCCAAGCATTCCACCATACGGGTAAGTCATTATTTGGCGTAAGGGTGAAACGGGAATTGACCAATGGGAGATTCCTTGGCGTAACTAAGGGGAATGACTAGGATCACGTAGGGGGCGTTCCTACTCCCATAGTCACCCTATGTTACCCTGTCTTCTCAGTACAATCTCTTACCATTATCGGGTTGGGAGACGGACCCAAGGGTACAAGCTAATCGGAGCATTTACTAGAGCACACCCAAGAGGAATGGGGAAAGGACCCACTGCAAAAAGGAGCGAAAGTAGTGGTTATTGGTTACCCGACCTTATAAGAAAACATATATGTTTCATAGATGAAAGGGCTACCTTCCTTCGACACTTTTATATAGTTACTTGGATTCCTCGGGGTAACTAGGGTAGGAGTAGCGAAGGGTCACCTTGAAAGTGGTTAACTTCCAAGTCGGGGTAACTGGTGCAACCTTCAAAATCAAATTGCCGAGGTAAATCGGGGTTTTCGGGGTGCTTTCTATGAGTTCCCCACCTTCCAAATTGGGGGTAACGTAGGGTTACATGAGAATTGACCAATGGGAGATTCCCTGGTCGTTCCCCTTAGTTAGCAATTCCTCCCCCGTTGGAGAACAATGGCCATTGAACAGCCTTATATCGCTCGCTCGCTCACTCACACCAAGGTAACTCTGAGCGACTAAGGTGGTTACCGTGCTGCATTTCCATTCAACTAAACAGCGGGAATGACCAAGGTCACTACGGGGTCATTCCCTAAGTGCGTGTTTCTTACGATGCTTATTGTAACCGTAACATCGCCCTACGTTACCCTGGTGTGAGCGAGCATCCCATTTTTTCGTTCTCGCTATGTGCGCTTCACAGAAACACAGCACGGTAACCGCCTATGTTGCCCTACGTTACCCTGTTTCTCTTGTTACAAAATGCTCTTGAAAATTGTATGCTCATAGATACGTTAGTTTTTTGTTGCTCGTGTTAGTTTTTTTAGGTTCATAGATACATTAGTGTTGTGTTGCTTGAGTGGAGGCCTTTCTATTCTTGTGTTTGGATATTTGCTTTTTATTTCTATAGTCGATTGGAAACCCAAGAGATATAATTATTCAAGGAAATAGCTTCTACGACGATGGAGAGGGGTCAGGTTGTGCATCTCTATTCCCTGCCCTCCAAACAGTATGTGAACCTCTGGGCTCGTACTGCTCACACTCCTGGATCTTTGTTACGCTCACTTTTCTAGAAGCATGTGTATGGTATAGTCCCAACCATCCTTAGTGATCTTGCTAAGCAGGAAGAATCAAGTCACTTTCAGAATCAACATTCGCACCAGGATAACTCCTTAGACATAGGCAGTTACCGTGCTGTGTTTCCATTCAACGCTAAGGCCCTGTGACATAAAACCCAAATCCGTGAAACGCTAAGGTTTTTGGGTAAGCTNCGACATAAAACCCAAATCCGTGAAACGCTAAGGTTTTTGGGTAAGCTCATTCTTCGAATTCGCTTATTGTAACCTCAATAGTCACCCTACGTTACCCTAGTGCAAGCAAGCGATATAAGGCGTTACGCCAGGGAATCTCCCATTGGTCAATTCCCGTGTAACCCTTAGCACTACTAGTAGAAGGTAGATATCTCTATTTTGATACGTTTCCCAAACGCTCAGTTGGCGCTAGCCTCACTGCACCCGACCGGAACCGGTCAACCAGGAAACAAGTATCGACCTCAAAAATCACACTTTCAACGAAACATCTGCATAACTAGACCATGAATATCAAATCAAAATAACAAGACTTTGTTTGTTAGCTTCACCTCCCCGACCCGAGTAGATCCCAAAGCTACCTATTAATTGAAGTCTCAACTAAAAGGTCGACTCATGAGAAGAGAACATAGGTAGGATTTCTAGAATAAAATATATCAATAAGAGCTATTTTGCATTTTCTCATTTCGTACGAAATCATCGACTCCGTCTGACTACATATGGAGATGACACAAAACTAACCCTAGTCACTAGATTTGGTAGATAACTCAGCTCTAAGAATTGATTCACTTATAGAATCCACATTCCCTATGATGAGTAACCAACAAACAGAGATATATTAGGTGACTAAAATTTCTGCATGATGTCACTTCTAGAATGACTCCCCAATTATTTCTAGGGGATCTTGGGCCAGGTGGTCTAGAGGATCTGGCAGATTCATGATTTGGAAATCTGGTTGTGATTCTGAAATATCCAAGCCCCATTCTCGTGGACCACTAGAAACTCCTCAAAACACCACAAACAGGCTATGTAAAAGGCATAATGTATATTGGAATGGGACTTTGGCTTCTTATGGAGCCCCAAGATTTTAGTCTGTAAGCCTTTACATAGAAACCTAGCCCAGTTGTAGTGAGCCCCCTCTTCCATGACCTCACGCATTACCTAGGCTTGCTCAATCCCAAGGACCTTCCCTTGGGAAAGTAGCTGAGGGAAGGCGCGAGAACGAAAGACAAGGTAAACTTCTCTAGCAGGTCTCGCCCTGACCTTCTCCATAGGAATCCCCTTCCGCTCTTTGGCGACCCCTATCCACTCCATGATGTCATCCTTCTGAAGGTTTAACTCCTTCTTGGACTTTGACCCTATGAGGATGCCATCGGCAGGGCCGTCGAAAAGGTCAGCAAATAGCTGGTCATTGATTTCAATGACCACCCGCACACCATGTATGCGTGTGCGAAAGCGATCCATCTTGTCAGAAAAGGAGTCCACCAAGGAGAGCATCTCAGTGGTAGGAACACTTGGGTTCGGGGTCAGGAACAAATACATATGCCTAGCATTTCGGAGATTCTTGACCAGGGATTCCGAGGCCTTATTGTATATCCAACGCTGGCTCACATCTACTTCTCCGCACTTGAAGTAGATGTTTGCCTCCTGGTTCCCGACAGTTATCACTGTCACCTCCTGGGACTTCTTCGCTCCTACAATAGTTTGCATAGAAATGATTAGCATAAAAACATAAAAAATAAAAAAAAGAATGGCAAAAACACTCCAGCATGCTGTACCTACTACTTAGCTTACTAGGTTTACACGGCAACGGGAATTGTGGAAAAGGGATCAAAACGTCTTCCATGGGGATTGGCTTGAAGGGTGCCCATCCCTCATCCAACCAACCAAACTCTTTGCATCTACCGTAGAGATTGGGATATTGGTCTGGATAGGTGTGGTATTCACTCCCGCATTGACCTATTACAGCTGCACAGATATTCTCAGCAGAAGAGAATTCCCGTAGGGCCATCTCGGCTGTGGTCAACGCATCCATGTCGCCATGAAGCCCTTTCACATTGATATAAAACCTAGTAACAAAAAAACATAGCGTTAACATTTGGCTAGCATAGAAAATGTCACACAATGCAACAGAACGTGGGTACAAAACTCACCCGCCAGCATGGTAGACAGTTCATGGTGGGTTTTGGAAGCACATTCCCATATGACGTGTAATAAACAATGTGTTGTAGGGATGGTAACAGTTGTACTCGGGCATATCCCAGATCCAAACCAAATGCCTCAAACCTTGAGGGTGCTGACTGGATACTTATCCCTACCCGCTACTCACTGCCCCATCCTTCAAATACCTCAGAATACCCCGGGTTGCCCCAGGCAATAGGGTTTCTAGTATGACAGCCGCTACCTCCTCTTCTAAGTGTGACCAAACGATCACACTGAAGTGTTGGAGGAGGTATTGTAGGAACTTCTGTGCTCCTGCCCTGAACCAAACCACCTGATCTCCCACATGTGTGTGAGGAGGAGGAACATGGGCCACTGGTTTGTTCACATAGCACAGGACCCCTACAATTTCTAAGATAATTAGAACTGCTCTTAGCACTATCCTACACAACACAATGAAAAATGTTAGGACTATGACCGAGCGTAATACACATGTAGCGTAGCAAGAATTAGCATTTTAGGGAACCTGTACATAGTGTAGCAAAAAATGATAAAGCAATAACATAGCGAAACTAGCCTAGCGTAGCAACAGAGTGATTAACCCTAGTAAAGTGATTAGCACTACACCCTGACAAAAACACGTGTCACATTGTCACATCACGCATGGCCAAACCCTCTTGAGGGTCCTATGCTATGCCATTCGAAAGCCAAGTAACTTAAACTGTCCAAATCCCTGCGGTTGTGACAACCGCAGCAATGGTGGTTTAGGCGACCTTGCATGCAACATTAGCGTAGCGTTTGTGCATTTGCCACGGCCAAAACGGCAATAGCAATGGTGTAAAGGCAAAAACAAACAATAACGCGATGACAGAAAACATGAATAACTGAAATTGAATAACAAAAATGAAAGCAGAAAATAAAAATGATAATAGAAGCACGAAAAAATAGAGGAGGCATAGCAGCCTACCGGATCAACGGTGTGTCCTCCCGCACTGCGACCCGCGCTTGTGTGACGTGCCCTAGGGCTTCCTTTACCTCATTGACCTTTGTGCGTGCCAAGTGCGTGCGTTCTTTCCTTGGAGCCATCGTCCTACTTGCAGAATTTTCCTCATTGCTATGCAAAAACTACCTTGCTCTCTGTTAATCGCTCTGTGCTCCAAAATTGCTTTGTGCTCCGAATGTGGGCTCTACGCTCTTGCGGTGAGAATGACAAGCTTACCAAGGTTTAATCCCTATTTATGACCGCACTGGTGAAAAAGGGGAAACTTGTCATTCTCTCTTTCCATTTAATGAAGGGTTTGCCATGCAGCGTAGCATGCCCACCACGACATCATACTGTTGGCAATTAAAATGGGTAGATCTGGGCGAAAGATCTTGGCATGCTTCGAGCTAACCGTTTGCTTTCCCAAAAACGAAAAATATATTTTTTTTAATTAACGGTCTAGAAAGACCTTAAACTAGCAATCTTAACGTAGCTACGACTTTAGCGGTCTGGAAAGACCTTAAACTAGTAGTCTTAGCGTAGCTATTTTACTCTAGTTAGCAGTCCAAAAAGACTTTAAACTAGCAGTCTCGACCCTTTAAGCGATCGCAGTCCACAATGAGATTAAACTAGCAGTCTCACATTTCCGTATTAACAATTTTAATTTTCTTATATACTGCCAACTTTCCGTTTTACATACTAGTGGTTTTGCGTTTTACGTCTAGGTAGTTCGAAATGACACTAAACTAGCAGCTTTGCATTTGTACATTGGCAGTTTTGCATTTTTTTGCAATTTTGCATCTTCGTGTCTTAACGGCCCGCCATAACCTCGAATGGGCGAATTTTAATCTTTATATCATACTTACACATTATCACTGCTTTGCAAGTTTTCGCTATACACAATTACTGTGAATAGGTGCCTCCTAAATAGACTCTCATTTCATTTTGGCAGGTTGAGCAAAAAATGGAAATCCATCATGATCTCTCCACGCCTTTAGCTTTAGCAAGCCCACATGGCAAGCTCGCAAGACAATTGAACCCAGACCTAATCAACTAAAAATAAACCATAGATAGCATCATAGTGTCCTTAGAAACATCCCCAGACTGGCCCGAGCATCTAGTTCGAACCCTAGATTTAGAGGCTGGAGATGTAAGTGAGGACCCTCTCGTCGAGATGCCTGTGACCACGTCCAAGGGGGAAGTAAAAATGTTAAAACTTAGCTCCCTCCTAGATGCACAAATGCACGAAGATGTAGCCAAGATTCTGCAAGAAAACATTAAAGTTTTCGCATGGTCATACAGTGACATGCTAGGTTTAGATCTGAGGCTAATACAACACAACATTGTCCTAGACCCATGCATGAAGGCAGTCAAGTAGAAGGCTCGTAAAGTTAAACCAGAAATTGCACTAGCCGTAAGAGATGAAATCACCAAGCTATACCAAGCTAGTTTCATCTGTGCGGTTGATTACTCGGAATGGGTGTCCAACATCGTTGTGGTTTCTAAGAAAATGGGAGGAATACAAATTTGTATAGACTTTCGAGATCTGAACAAGGCAACGATCAAAGATGATTTTCCACTTCTGAGCATCGATCAACTCATCGACACTACGGCTAGTCATGCTCTATTAGCCTTCATGGATGGTTTCTCCGAATACAACCAAATTCGCATTAACCCAGAGCATCAGTTAACAACAACCTTCATGACCCCATGGGGTACCTTTTGTTACACTATGATGCCTTTTGGGCTTAAGAACGTTGGAGCAACCTACCAGCAAGCCATGACTTACATCTTCAATGACTACATCCTAGAAACACTAAATGACTACATGGATGATATAGCAGTCAAATCCAAGGAGGCTGCTAATCACCCATGTGATCTAGGGGTAGTCCTTAAGTGTTGTCAAATGCATGATTTGCGCCTCAATCCTAAGAAGTGTGTCTTTGGGGTGAAAACCGGACGCATGTTAGGGTTTGTAGTATCAGAGGATGGGATACAGGTGGACCCTGACAAAGTTAAGGCCATCGTCAACCTGGCACTTCCTACGAACCTTAAGGAATTGCGTGGATTGCAAGGTAGAGTACAGTTCATACGAAGGTTTATAGCAAGGCTAATTGACTAGTTACACCCCATGCAACATCTTCTAAAGAAAGGGGTTAACTTTGAATGGATAACTCAATGTCAACAAGCCTTCAATGACTTGAAGAAAGAGCTTCTTCACCTCCCAATTGTGCATTCGCCACAAAGAGATAAACCTTTCTTTATCTACCTTGCCACATCTGACACATCTATCGCAGCACTGTTATGTCAGAAAGGAGACGACGGATCTGAGATACTAGTGTATTATCTGAGTCATGCATTAATAACGCATGAGGTGAAATACAACGAAGTAAAGAGGAATTACCTTGCCTTAGTATTTGCATTAAAAAAGTGGAGGCATTACCTGTTTCACAATATAATTAACATCATTTGCAAAAGCAACATACTCCAGGCTCACTAACAACCTGTATGAAAGTAGCAAGATAGCTCGATGGAAAGCAATAACCGCAAAGTTCCACTTACACTATGTGAGCCAGATGTCAACGAAGGGTCAAGTCATAGCAACCCAACTTACAGCCTCACCCATCAACGACCAGGCAACCATAGATCCTAAATTCTTAGACGAGCATGTTAGCACTATCCACGCCGTCCCATTGCACCTGGAAGCTACTCTACACTTTGAAAACACCTCAACCACGTAAGGAAGTAGTGCAGCTGCTGTCATTACGTTCCCCTCTGTGGAAATGCACCTGTTTGCTTATCGTTTTGCGTTCCCCTACCCTAACAATGTCGTAGAGTATGAGGGGCTACTCAGAGGTCTCCCAACTGCCCAAACACTATGCATACAACACTTAGCGATTCACGGGGATTCACAACTAGTTGTGAATCAAATCACTAAGTTATATGCCTACAAAGCTACGCACCTACAACCCTATTGCGACCTAGCAAAAAGCCTGCTCAAACGGTTTGCAACTATGGATGTGCAACACGTGCCATGCAACGAGAATACCATAGTAGACGCCTTAGCCACCCTAGCACTAAATATTCCACCACGCTTGTTTGCAATTCTACCAACTTCGATTGTCGAATGTACTAAGCCTATCACTCATGCGGGACACGTGGCTGCTATCAATGCCACAGATACCCAGGAGTGGTATGCCAACATTAAAGCCTACTTACAACACAGCAAACCCCCAAGCAGACTGACATCTACCCAGAGAGATGCGATCTGTAAGCGTGCCTGGCAATATACGCTCATGGGAAATAACGCTATGTGCAAACGTTCCTATGACAGGATATTGCTGGCATGCGTGGGTGAGGAGCAAGTGCAAAAGGTGGCTAATGAAGTACATGAGGGACTGTGTGGTGGACATATAGCACCTAGAGCTATGGCTGCGAAAATCAAACGCCTAGGGTACTATTGGCCACATATGGAGTGTGATTGCCTGTCAAAAGTTAGGACGTGTGACACGTGCCAGAGATACGCAAATCTCATACACGTCTCACCTATGGAGTTACACCCAACGCAGATCACGTGGCCTTTCTAGCAATGGGGACTAGACCTCATAGGACCTATCACGCCTAAGTCCTCTACATGGCATAGCTTCATTATCACCGCCACTGAGTATTTTAGCAGGTTTGCCACTTCATCTTGGATAACATCATGACAAGGTTTGGGCTTTCGATGACTATTGTAACTGACAATGGACCACAATTCAGTAGTACAGAAACCTGAACCTTCTGCAACAATCTTGGCATCAGGAAATCATTCTCCTCCCCATATTACCCGTAGGTGAATGGGCAAGCGGAGGCTACAAATAAGTCCATCATCAACTTGCTGAAGAGGATGCTTAACAATAGTAATTGGCAGTGGCATGAGAAAATCCTTTATGTTCTGTGGGCCTACATGATGACATGTAGGACCACGACAAGTAGGACTCCTTACAGTCTTGTTTAAGGATCTAAAGCTGTGTTGCCTCTTGAGTTACAGGTACCGTCACTCTGGATGATCCTATCTTATGTCGTGAGTGAAGCCCAGAACAATGAGTCGAGAATTATCGACCTCGACTCAATAGAGGAGAAGCATGCACAAACGCTGAGCTGCATAGAGCACTACCAGAGTAAGCAACGACAAAAAAATCGTGCAGACCCACATCAACAGCTAATACAGAAGGGAGACCTCGTCCTCAAGGCTATCCATGAACCTGTGAGCAAATTCTCAGCCAACTTGGAAGGCCCATACGTGGTCACTAAAGCCTTTGGGAATGGAGCCTTCAAGCTGGCAAACATGGATGGCAACGAGTTTGTAAACCCGGTGAATCACTCTTACCTCAGGTCGTACTACATCTAAGTGCATGGAGCAGATAAGCAAAAGTCCGCTATGACGTAAAACTGGAAAAGGTGAGCAAACGTCTGCTATGACGTTAAACTGGCACAGCTTCACCAACATCCGCTACGATGTAGAACTGGCACAGAACGTCTGCTACGACGTAAAACTGGCACAAATAGTCTGCTACAACTATAAACTGGCACAGATCATCCTCTATGATGTAAAATTGGCACAACACGTTAAACTGGCACATACGGTCTGCTGGGATCTTAAACCAACACAGCAGTCTGCTAGGACCTTAAACCAACACATGATCTACCAGGACCTTAAACTGGGTTCGCGGCACGTCCCCAACAGGCATCTGCACTAAGTACACATCAAGCGAATGTGCATAGTGTCAACATGGGGTGGGACGTTGCCGTTCATGATGCGATGAGAACATGATCTGGAACATATGCAATGCCTCCGCTCCTAGCATCTTGGTGATCCCCCGGAGATTTCGTATGACATCTCACTTACCCCCCGGACCTACCATCGCCACGGCCCATTGCCCTGCTGGTAGTTCCTTGGTCAGTGCCTGCTGCTAGAGTTTCAGCAATATTGTGGCCCAGCCATAATATTGTTACCCTCCAGCTCCCTACCAGCATCTAAGCTCAAGCAACGTTTAGCTATGTGGTAGCTGATCCCATAGCTGAACTAAGAATGCATGCCTTAGGTAGGGATTCTAGAGCATCCGCACTCACAACAACTCCCCACTCCTTTGATGCCAACTCCTCCACATTGTTGCTGTCAAGGCCACTGTTGGCCTTCCTACTTTGGACACCATGCACCAGCAAAGATGTCTAAGAGCTTCAACAACGTTTGCAGCAAGCAAGACCTTTGTCCTCATTTTGCATCATGGTTGTTTCTTCTGTTTTGCTGTCTGTCGTGTTTGCAGGTGCATGCCAAAGAGGCATCGGTCAAAGGTGCATCTTGCCATGGCAGCAAATGCTACAACATTGTGAAGTGATTGTCTGGATTAGCTTGGCTACTCTAGAGTGCACATCCTGCCCTACCTTCTAAGCTTCTTCCCTTCACCTTACTTCTTGCACCCGCAATTTCTACTCACTCCCCTCTTTTACAAGCTTTCCCTAAAGCCTATTAAGCCCTTCCATATGCTCAACCGCAAAGTCCATGACGTGCGTAACATAACTCGCTGCATGGGAAGCATCTATAGGCAGGTTAAAGCCCCATACGGATGTAACACAACTCATCCCAGGAAAGAAACACTTGTCCTACAACAAGGTTGTTCGCAAATGTAAACAGAAAAATAGAAAAAGGGAAAAAGCGTAAGAGGGCAAAAGCTCAGCTGTAAAACAAAATGTGCCTAAAACAAATAGCATGTAAGCTGTTTTGCAATCACCCTCTCTAAGCGTTTCGACGAGAGGTCGAAGGTCAGCAAAAAAGCAAAGATGACCATGCAAACGACTTCCTCATGAGCACTTCGATGAGGGATTCTGCTAAGTTTCATCTTTATCCTTTTCCTGAACCTCCTTCCTCCCGTCTTAACCTTTTCCCTCGCAAAAAACCAATGCAACACTCTCAAGCACAACTAAGCGACATCTTGATGATCACCGCACAATGATGTTAGCGTTTTGTCTTCTGTGGTGTTTCGTATTCTTTGTCAACGTCTCTTGGGCCCATCCTACAGACGTCAACAAAGAGGGGCAAATGAAACACCCTAAATTTTTAGGGCATCCTTGCTTCATCGGACCGTTGCAATTCAGGTAGCATCACGGCAGTTCATCAGGAGATGGATTTTCTGGGCTTTAGGCTGTACAGTTTGGCAAATTTTCTAGCTAGGTAATTCGTCCAGCTGACAGCCTACACAGAAGTGATATGGAGAGTTGTTGGTGGTGCTTAGTTTTCTAGTCAAGGAGTTTGCTACGCTACGCTACGCTATATAGTGTAGCAGGCTTTGGGAAATGGTTGTTCAAACAGTCAACTGTAAATTGTTGCAAGACAAGATGCTACGCTATGGTATGCTACGCAGCGTAGCACAGTGTAGTGAGAGTAAGACAGGAAGGCTCGGCCTACTTAGTGATTTCAAATGCACTTAGTCAGTGCCTTTGACCTTCAAAAAGAGTTGCTTCGCTCAGCTCCAAGTTCTTCAGCAATGGCTCCTTCACCAAAAAATAGCAAACTTAGCAGAAAAAAAGCAGGCCATGTTGGTTGCTACGCCATGCTACGCTACGTAGCATAGCACAATGTAGCAACTCTACTAGAATAACGAAAGGCATCTCAAAGGGCAGGATCAGCAAGTTCGCAAGTTTCGCAGTGCAGAAAGTAAAGTTTGCAGATTGGTGACGTTTTCGCGACTAAGGCCAGCTGTTATGCTACGCTACATCTATGTAGTGTAGCGTAGCAAGAATGCAAAAAGCAGTCGGAGCGCTTCAAAGGTTTCTAGCACATGCAGCAGGACACAACACAAGTTTTTGCTTCAAATCAGAGGCTACGCTATGCTACGCTGCATAGTGTAGCAAGACGCTATGCTACAAAGCATAGCGCAGCGTAGCAAGCAGTTACGCTACATCAATGCATATCACCTGTTCGCACTATTGGCACACATCTCCAAGTTCTGACAACATAATTACAGCATGGCAGGCTCGTACAATGGTCATGCACGTCCATGCAGCATAGACAAGTCAACACAGGCCCAAGACACATGGCATACAAACTGCATCTTTCGCGTGCCCTTGGCCCTATAAATACCCCAATGAGCAACATTCAAAAGGTCAGTTGGTCGACTGGTTGGTGAATCAGTTGTCTAGCAAGAAAAAAGTTAGCATTGTAAACATCTTTTTTGACATTGTAAACAGTTGGCACTCTCATTTGGCATTTTGCTCTGCTCTTTCCTGCCAGCCCCATAGCATTTTGCATTGTTGACTCCCGAGTCCACATTCAAGCATATAGCTATCTTGCTCTAAACGTCTTGGTTACTCTTGGGATCCCTGCGCCTCTCAATTCCGTGCAACCAATTGTATCCACCTTAACAGAGTGAAGTCACATTCTTGAAGCAGTGCATTTTTCTAATTGCATTTTACTTTGTTTTCTTGCTTATCATTGCATTTTACATCATTTTCTACCCCTTTTGTGTTTCAAGATTACTTTATGCTTTAAATCCTGTTTTCAAATTATTCGTTTGCAAAAGGTTATATTAACACCGATTAAGTCCCTGTCTGATCAACCAGACCATTTAGGGCACCCCGTTTCCGTTTTATTCAGCATGACCCTCACACAAATCCGGGGTTAAGACTGTCACGACCGATGACATCTCGGTGTTTTCCAGCCCCAACATTTTCGGTGGCTACAGTAGGTACTATTTTTGGAAATATTGTAATAATGATATTAGGTTGTTAAAACCAAAATTACCAAGGATTTTAATATTACTTTTTGTGTGAAAGGTTGTGAGTTTGAGTTATTCTTGAGGCACCATTATGTTATACAAATGTCTTACCAAAGTTTTGTAGTGTCTATAAAAACATGGAGGTATATTCAATCTTCTTTTCCAAAGGAAAAAGGGAGAGGAGAAGAGGAATTGTTAAGTTTTTATTTTTCCGATGGAACTCAAAACTATTAATAGGAAATATAGCCAAACACAATACTTTGATATTGAATATAGTAATGCCAAATCATGACACCTCTTGGGATTATGACTTGTAAACTACAAGTTAAATATTCTAACTAAACAATGAGGTGTTAGCCTAATGGTAAAAACTCATGATTTGAAGGCTCAATTCATAAGTTTAAGTTTAATTTTAGTAGATAATGTTAAGCTATAAAGTTCTAATTGAACGATATATCTTAGAAGGTACATACATTACAATTATTTAAGGTTCCAGATATATCATTATCTATTCATAAAATTGCTCCTACGTTCGCAAAGAGTAAAATGCAATTTAATCATGTACACTCGACTGTGGCTTAGTCACCTCTCGGTTATACTGTTATGATTTGTGAAGACGGATTCCGCTCCTAAGCTAGAGGCATAAGATACTGAATCAAATGATTACCATTACAATGGCAGGTGCCGCGTAATTTCAAATGCAGGCACGAGCTCTAAGTAATAATAAAACTTGATTATTAATTATAAAAGGAAGAAGGTACAAGGCATTCTCAAAATTGCCAGGCAAAAAGACAAAAAAGAAAAACGGTGTATTTATGACAGGCATATTTTGAGTTCGCGTGTATTTCAGAGCTAAAATTCGGAAAACACCCAGCACAGGGGTCGAGTTTTTACTGCCAGCATAAAAACAAAAGATCGCCAGATGAATAACCGCTGGGTTAAAAAAGCACAATTTTAAAAAGTGCAGAACAACAGCACCTGTCCCACAAATTTGAAAGTCCAGAAAAAGTGGATCCCAAGAAGCGAATACAGTGGTCGGCCCACGTCAACGAGACAGACAGGCCACAAGTGTGAACCTCCACCGCAGCTGAAGACCTGAAACAGCACAACGCTCCCCAAACCTTGTTTGCTCTGGAATCTTCTTCAGAGTCCATCTTTTCTGGAGAACTGCTGCTCTGAGACGCTATTTTTTGTCCAACTTCTATTGCAGTTTAACCAGATCTACGCTTTATACTGTGAATAAGCTCTAATGGAGTCTCTGCCTTCTGAATTGTTCTTCAAGATCTTCTGTCTTCTCGATTACCAGCACCTTGCAGCGGTTCAGCAAGGTTACATCTCCTTCCAATTTTTAAAACAAAGTTGGCTCTTTGACTTATAGCTTGTTAAAGTTGGTTTTGCTGGGGAATTTGGAATTCTGGTTTGGGGATGCTGGCTCCAGCTTCCGATCTTTGGTTGTTTGTCGGTTTAAAATAGAAGGAACTTTTGATTTCCGTAGGAATGCTCTGGTTTTAGGGATTTGAAGATCACTTGTGTTAATCTGGCTTGTGGGTTTGATTTGATTTGGTTTTATGATTCAAGATTCTTCACGTTTCTCGGTAACTTAGGGAAGATGCCTAGATAGCATTTTCTAATGTCAGAATTCAGTTGCAGTCCGTGGCAAATGCTTTAGAATACGTGAATCATGAACGGATGGTTCCTCTTATAAACCGCATCTAGAATTTCAAAGCCATATTATGAAAGTTTTTCAATATATTCTTTTATTGTTGTAAGCCAGAGGCTCTTGATTATGTACCTGATTTTCTTTCCTTCAGCTTTATTAGATCAGCTTATTTTCTGTCAGAATGGCAACAATTAAATTTTTTGGAAAATTGAAATGCGGTTCAGTTTTGCTTCTGTAAGCACTTCATTTGAACCAGTTTAGTTTAAACACTTAGAGAGGACCCATTTTCTTTTGGGCCTACTGAAAATTTATGGAAATAGAAATCATTTATTATGTCCTTAGACAGTTACAGGGGCAGCAATATTTTTTACAGGGTTTTGATATGTTCTTGATGAGTCTGGAAGAATTTACTACCGATAACACCTGTAAGTGAAATACCATTCCTACAGGGCGTTAAGGAGTCTTATTTTGGATAGGATTTTTAGGTACAGGTAGAACAGAAATAATCAATTGTTAGCATATGATTCCTGGTGAGTCCTGATTGCCAAATGTTTTGTATCCGTAGTTTGCAGAAACTGGAAAACAGTTGCCACTGAAGATGTTCTGTGGAGGAATCTGTTTGTGAAGAGATGGGGCGAAGATCAAGCAAATTTTTTCAGCCCTGTTCCTCCCAAAACATGGAAAATGACTTATGAAACTCAAGATCGTTGTGATCGTGTGGGATTGTAAGTCGTATATTACCTCACATCAATCTGTTCCGTTGGAAATTGATTGCAGTTTGCAACTAATGTATTTTTATTAAAACATTTTTTAAAAATGTATTTTTGCAGGGGATTGACTATTACATCCGAAGGCAATGACTACTATATTGTTTATCAAGGTGAAATTCAACTTTGGCTTGGTTCTAGGCAATCAGCATTGGAAGACAGTGAAAGTACTTTGCAAGAAACGAATAGGAGTGATTCTTGTGTAATTACAGAGCCTGCACCATCATCAGGACCATATGCAGGCCTTCTTGACAAGATACTCTTTGTTGTTGGAGACTTGGAATCTGCCACTAGGCAAGCAAAAAGGCTTAGAGCACCTTAAAGCCATGTGCAAGGCTGCACACCATTTGTTGTATAATTGACTTGTAAATTACATCACTGTATCAGTTTCAGAGTCATTGTGAACAAGACAATTTGTCTAGAATGAGCCCTAAGAAATTACATTTAGTTACCGAGCAAGAATCTCCCTTGCCAGTTTCCTCAATGATTTCCCAGGCCATGTGTACAGATTATTTTCAATTGACTTGTTTGGGACTTGTAATATCATGATTTGCATTGTATCAGGCAAATTTGTTCAATTATGACAGCCACAATTTATAAGCGTCTTTGGCAAACTATTCCTTTTAAAAAATTTGTTGGCAATTTGGGAAAAGTTTTCTTAGGAAAAATAAAACATTTTTATTGCTATCATGCTGCATTTCAAACCCCACGGCATCGATAAGTACAATATTCGAAATGCAGTTGATTGCTCTGCATAATAAATCATGGTTCAAGTTGCAGGAGCAGCTTCATATTTTGTGTCATGGATGGATCATGTTTACTGTGATGTTTTTCACTCCCCTCCCAAATACTTCATGGACGACTATCAACTCTGTCACAGCTTGCACAGATCTAGAAAGAAATTTCCCGTATCCAACCAGTCTTGCAAGGATAGCCTGAATGGAAGAAAAAAAGTTAATTGTGGTGGGGCAAAGATTAAAATTGTAATTATGCATCAGGAACTTGTTTGAGAGAATTTTATTTTAAAATTGTAACGAGTGTCTGAGTCCGGATTCGAACCGGAGATCTTCAGTGTGTAAGACTGACGTGATAACCGACTACACCACTCAGACTTAGGGTTGACAAGAAAAGCTCAAAATATTCCACCAGTTTACGATGAGTCGTGCTGTTAAATATCCACATTAGGTGAGCAATGCTCTGTCCAATTCGCAGTGAATTACCTACAGTTGGAGCAGCAGATATAAAGAGTTTTGGAGCGCATCATAACATAGAAAACTGGAAAGTTGCAGTCGTACCGAATTAGATTTACGATGTGCTTGGCAACGAATGCATCGTTACCATATCACGCTTGATTTACCCTGGATTGCAACACCGATTCAAAGACCAATGAAACATAATGCTAAAGAGATCTTGCAGCTATGAATCATAATACAAAATAGAATTACTCTATATTTGATTTTTCCTTCAAAATACCTTTCATAACGTGCTAGATCTCATCACACAGCCTTCGTTTGCCAGTACCTGGCAACAAATGCAGCATTACCACATCTGATGTACAATTTCCAAAGCCAGATTGTGTGTGTTTTTTCTCATCTTTCAAGCAATGGTAAGGTGGGAACACTCCTTTATATTTGTTTCAAATGTTATTTTTTAAGCAACTTTTATTAAAAAACTAAAAACTATAGCGTTGTCACTTACAAAACTGATCGTCTTGACTTTCACTTTTCAATTATGTACAAGTGATGCAACCAATAATCTCTCAATCAGAGCATCCTTGACATTATATTTTAATTACCTTACGGATTCCTTCATCACTAAGCCATCCAACTAACTTTACACCTCAACTGTATGATCTGGTTGTATATCATTGCACCAAATTGGTTGGTTACCCTAGATAGATATAGTTAGCATAAAGTTATAATCTAGGTGCCTTTTTCTCTATAATATATTCTCCATTATGGCTGGGAACCCCATTCTAAATGCTTAAAAATAATATTTGAGGATTAACGCAATCCTCAGCTTCAACATCAAAGGAAGACATTGGTTTTTAATGCATTTTTAAACTGCTAATTCGCATTCCCTCGTGCATAATTTAAACTGCAGCATCTTTGATTATATTCAGCATGGATAGGACTTGGGCATTGCATCCTGAAGTTACAAAATTGATTGCAATACAGGAAGACAAAATTCCTAAAATAGAGATTGCCCGAGACTGAATTCTATCCGAAAGTTATCCATAATAAACAAATTTCCTTCTCAAGGGAACACAAAGCCCTATAATCCAAATTTTGTTTCCATAAAACATGCAAACAAAAATGCGACTAATCCTTCAAACATTGCAACTTATCCACTCCACCCTTAATTTTTAAAACCTTTGTTGAAACTCAGCAAAAACCTTCCCTTCCATAAGATGGACCCAACTTTAGCGATGCCACGCAGTGCAGAGCGCTAATCCTTTATGAAATAAAGGAGGCCTTAAATACATTCTGATTTTGCAATTGTAATTTTATGAAAGGGAACTTATGATGTTGCGGAATTCGACCTGGATAAGGTTCCAGGATATACATCTTCCTTAAGTGCAATATTTTATTAATTTACTTTATACATGACCATGAAACTACAAATGCAAAATTTCAAATGTTTTGAATCTAGATTGATTCATTCCAACTCTAAGAGAATGCAACATATAGATA
Source organism: Gnetum montanum (assembly GCA_015680685.1). Taxonomy (NCBI): domain Eukaryota; kingdom Viridiplantae; phylum Streptophyta; class Gnetopsida; order Gnetales; family Gnetaceae; genus Gnetum; species Gnetum montanum. The sequence goes on from MNCI01001931.1 coordinate 120,809, forward strand.
AGATGCATATATATTCTAAAAGTCACATTAGCAATGACAATTTTCATAATATTGCTACCTACCCAGAAATTCCAACTATTCCAACATGAAAGGTCCTCAATACTCCAGAACAATAATGAGAAAGCAGCTATACTATACACAAATCATGAAACACAGAAATCCAACAGCATTACTGCCCAAGCACATACAACAAACAGTATAACTAAGCTAAATTTTGCAACCTGCTATTTGATACATTAACAAATTCCCAGTGTAGCTATTACCCCGTTGGCAGCACCTAAACAAGAAATGTAAACGACAATATTGCCAAACGGGTAAACATAAACAATGATAAACTAACATAAGCAAACTTAATTTTAACAGACAGTTAGAAATGCTTTCACTCTAGCATGTTCTGGAACATCAAAACAAAATGACAAGTTCTAGTGCAATTCGCATAATGAATAAGGGGAGCTAATGCTGCCAAAACCAAGGTCTAAACAAAACATATTGAAAAGATTTATTAATTTGTCAAAACAAAACATTAACAGAGAAGTGCCTCAGTAATAGTCACACACAAATAATTTAGTCTTGCTAGCTAACTTTATGCAGCCACCTGCATTCATGCAGCAGCCTCGACAACTTCCATCTTTGCACGCTCACGAATTCTTCTTTCCAGTTCAGGCCTGAAATGCCGGATAAGCCCTTGAACTGGCCAAGCTGCAGCATCACCCAAAGCACAAATCGTATGACCTTCAATCTGCCTTGTCAATTCATAGAGCATATCTATCTCCTCAAGTTTAGCATTCCCAACCTTCATCCTTTCCATGATCATCCAAAGCCAGCCTGTTCCTTCTCTACAGGGAGTGCACTGACCACAGCTTTCATGTTTGTAAAAATATGAGAGACGGGCAATTGCATCCACTACATCAGTGGATTTGTCCATTACAATAACAGCCGCTGTTCCAAGTCCAGATTGCACAGCCTTTAAAGCATCGAAGTCCATCATAACATCATCGCAAATATGCTTTGGTAGGAGAGGTACAGATGAACCTCCAGGAATTACAGCAAGTAAATTGTCCCAACCGCCCCTTACACCTCCTGCATGCCTCTCAATCAATTCCTTCAACGTGATACTCATCTCCTCTTCAACAGTGCAAGGCTTGTTGACATGTCCTGAAATGCAGAAGAGCTTAGTTCCTGCATTGTTCTTACGGCCAAAACTGGCAAACCATTCAGGACCCCTGCGAAGTATAGTTGGAGAGACAGCAACAGTCTCAACATTAGTAACAGTTGTTGGGCAACCATAGAGACCTGCATTAGCAGGAAAGGGAGGCTTCAAACGGGGTTTCCCTTGTTTGCCTTCCAAGCTTTCAAGAAGTGCCGTCTCTTCACCACAAATATAAGCACCAGCACCAAAATGGATATGAACATCAAAATCATAACCTGACCCACATGCATTGTTTCCTAGAAATCCTGCTGCATATGCTTCCTTGCGTGCATTTTGTAAAGCTTTTCTCTCATTCACATACTCTCCTCTAATATAAATGTATGCAGCACGGGCACGCATTCCAACACCAGCAATCAAACAACCCTCAAGAAGTTTGTGTGGATCATGCCTCATGATTTCTCGATCTTTACAAGTTCCTGGTTCACTCTCATCTGCATTTACTACAAGATAAGAAGGCCTTCCATCTGATACTTTTGGCATAAAAGACCATTTCAGGCCTGATGGAAACCCAGCTCCTCCTCGACCACGCAATCCAGATTTTTTCATCTCATTCACAATCCAATCCGAACCCTTCAATACTAAATCCTTGGTTCTGTACCAATCCCCACGTTTAATGGCACCCTTCAAAAATGGATCATGCAGACCATAGAGGTTGGTAAAGATGCGGTCCTCATCCTTGAGCCCACCAAAGTGTGTCTTTTCAGGAGGAGGTGGTGGTGGCGGTGATGGTTGTGGAGTAGTAGAAGTACCGGATGCCTGCGTGCTAAGACCCCGATGCAGTAAATCCCATTTCTTATTATTCGCAAAAATGCTTTTTGATGACTGAATAAGATTCCTCATTGCCATACTACACAAAAACAGATATTATCATGAGACACACATTAACTTAAGTGTTAGTTTTTTTAAAAAAAATGGCATATAGCGAGTCAAAAAAATTGGAAATTATCTGGGAATGAATTAATGATATTATTTCTTATGCTTTGCTGAATTTTACAATATAAAAGTTGCAGCAACAAAGGCAGTAGAGGAAAACATTTCATATGCATTTAATTAAATTTCTCGTGACTAAATATTAGTGCAGCAGTAGAAGCAGACGTTAGTACTGGAATCAAAGACATTTTTATTTAACACACAGCAGGAACAGCACAACAGGTCAAAGTACAATAGCAGAGCGAAGAATCCCAGCGACAGATACCACCTCACGTCATAGTGGAGGCTTCCATGTTCTTCAAAATAGCTTTTTTTTTAATTCAAATACACGTAGATGGGCAAACAACAACAATCCAAAAATTAATAAAAAGGGAAATAAGGAATCCAGTTGTAGTCTATGTAGATGGAATTCGGGAAAATGTCGATGTTGATGTGCAATGTCCCCACAGTGTTGAGTACCAAAAACAAGGAATGAGGACCATAGCAAATTAGTATAAGAAATCAACTTGCATAATAACTATATTTAATAAATAAAACGAATGCTCATTCAATCAATCAAAACAAGTTGGGAAGATCACTACGACCCCCTAAATAAAATTCCAGGTCAATCAATGGAGATGTGAGGATATCTCAAAATCTCAATGTCAAAGAGAAGGCAAGTTGTAGGTATTTTTTGTGCAAGTCAGACCAAAATTCTTGCTCTAGGGAAATGTATCTGTCAACACAGTATTATAATAGAATTGATAAGCAATACAAACAAATTCAAAGGGAGGCAGCAAGAGACCGAGAACAACATCAACAAAGCTATATGGAGGGCAAGCTATTACAATTTAGTCAGGAAGGATGACGATCATAATACAAACATCTGAAACTCAATACAGAAGCTGAACTGTGGTAATATGTTTATCATTATCTGCTACTGATTGTATGAGAATAGTAGCGTAGGAAGACTAATAATGTTAACAATAAAGACCTGTATCAGCTCAGATGATCCTGAAGAGGGCAAAAATATGCAACTCTTGGATCAAGATAAAGTCTGTTACCTCTAGGAATGCAGGGGACAGAAATGGCATTTTTCATGAAAGACAGGAAAAAAGATGAAACCTTGCTGTCTATTTAAACCGACTTTCATGATTTATTTGTCAAAATTTTTAAGGTAGGTAGGTAACGGATAGAGGATGCGTGTGTTGATGGAAGTAAAAGTGATTAAGCAAAAAACCTGTTCAATGACTGCATATTATTGGTGCACCAGCGATATGCATGGATCATGAAAAAGCTAGTAGACGAACGAAAGAACATTGTAAGAAATCCCATAATTGTGAGGAGGTTAGAGAAAGCTCAACTACTGTACAAGGATGCAGAAGCATATCAGAGTATGTAAAGATCAATTAAATAAGCTGAATGTTTAAGGAAAGATGTGCATCAATCCTAATGCAAATTTTCTAACGATAAAACCAGGAGAAGCATTAACTATGAATTAACAAATCACATGGGGACGAATAGTGTTAATGTACGGCATACTTACAAAAATGAATGCAACTGGAATAAAATTTGGTCAGCCAACCAGTATTTTATAAAGCCAAAATCTTTGCAACAATGGCAGTGTCATGGGCATGGGCATGGATTAGTGATAGAAAAAGCATTAATAAAACTTGGAATGCACTGATTGAACATGTGTTCTCTGACCTTTGGATGGAAAAAGATCATTGAACTTTCAATGGGGCTAAAACTTAACAAGATAGAGTGAGCGATTAGGTAGTTAATGGTTGTAAAGAGAATGTGACAACGTCAAATGTAATTTGACAGCTGAATTCTTTGAGACTGCAAATCATTATGAGCAATGAATTGATACCATCTTCAACATCATTATGATTTTATGTGTCCCATGAATTTTGGGCAAACCATTATAATACATAGACATGATGATGAGATTTCTTTGCAAATTTTTAGTTGCCTTCATGTGGCATGTGTAGAGCTGAATTTTAAACCTAATGATTATAGGTAGATATCTTTTACAATTAAGACAAGGCTCACCCACGGGAATGCATTGGCAACAAAAGGATGATTTTTCGTATCTTGGGTCTTGCTTTCTTAGATTGGCTGCATGTAAAGCTTTCTAAGATCCCAACGAACTTCTAGATGTGTTCCAAATCATAATTGTCACTAATAAAATCATTTTGCCAGTTTTATCTTACAAAATGAGTAACGTCCTAAGATAACAGAAATACAGTCAATGCACCAAAAACCATTCAACTGACAGATGCATTTCCTACAATGTCTTTGTGATTTACCTTCCAAGCTTCAGTTTTATTCACATATAAACTGAAACAATATAATTTTCTTGGGTAACAAAACGAATTGCCACAGCATAAGTGTAATAAATTAACGTCTTTAATCAGTCAACAAGGAACCTTATTTCTCATGTGATCCAGACAGTTGGTTTTTAAATAGAGGTGAACATTGACGATGCCAACTTATACCAAAGGGTTCTCCTCCTCAACATTTAAAATTTGTTCATCAGAGATCCTTTTAAAGGTTGATGTAAAAGCTTCAATTTTAAACAAATGAATCCTCACAAGTGTAGGTTGTGATTCAAGACATTGCAATTGGAACAATTATTTCCTTGTGAAATGGAACTGCAGTTACTTGATGACTTGCATACACCATAATATATTGAATGTGAGCAACTACAATAAGTGAATTCTGAACTCACAACTTATTGGTTAACAAGTTAACCTGAATTTTGATTACATAATAACCTCCTACTTGCACACAATGTTCTTTTTAACTTATTAATCTTTTAAATTCACTGTCAAGTTCCTCAGATGAAAATTACATTATATACCATGTCAATCAATTATAGATTTAGTATGAGTCACTACTATATCTGTCAGAATTATATTCACTGAGAAGCAAATTTCAGCAAATTAAAAGAATATTTTTACAATTATTTGCACAGTTTTCTCACAGCAATGAATTCTTGAATTCTTGCGGATGGTTAACGGAGGCAGCATAAAAAGCCTAAATAGAGCAAATACGTCAACATGTGGCTTAACGTAAAATGAAATATAATAAAAGGCTCTTTAGTTCAAATAGAATGAAGTCCAGGAAGACATGGACTAATGAAACAACGATAGAATGAGAACTCATAGAAAAGCACATCAAAAAATCTGGAATAAGGATTAATGCTATAATGACATTATAATTCTTTTACGACTAGGCAGAAATATCTTGCCAAAGCCATCTTGTTCACATAACTTAACGGCTATCTAAATTGTATTCCCATTGTTAAAAATTTATCTATGCTTTTCTCTAATTTCTAATTTTTCTTGGATTGATTTCAGTGAATCGATATAATCACTAAAAACTTCCTTTAGAAATTAAGCCTAGCCTAAAAGTTCCGACTAACCTTGCACCAGAGGAACGTAAAGCCATAATCATCAAAAACGTAATATAGCTCAGAGTTGTTACCGATAAACACTCACATCAACAAATTAGACGAAACCAAGCATGAATCCCTAACTGACACATGAAAACAACAATGACACAACACAAAATCCTTATGTATTCGAATGAATTTAAGCTTTTAGAAATACCTTGATGGGAACGGACACGAATAAGCTGTAAAAACACGGACTTCTGACAGCCGCTATCAGACCCCTTCTCTACCTGAAAAAAACATTAGATGTGCTTACGAAGAGAGTTCCAGATAAATGATATAGCAATAGACAAAGCTAAGGATCAAATTGCAATAAAAGCTTTGCAAAACAAATCTAGGGTTCGCGAATCGAGATCCTTTACGTAAGTGGCAGTCGCAGTACAGTCGTTTCTGTCCGTGCTTAATAGAGATCGCCAGCAAAATTCAGTCTACAAACCACATTTTGTGGTTGAATTTCCTTCCACATTTGCACAGGATTACCGCAATGTTTTTGAAACAGAAGCAAATGAAAAATGCAGATTGAAGAGGAACACGTATATATCTCCTACCCGGTTCAAGATAAATCACATGCAATATTTTCCTCCCAAAGATCGTTTCGCAGTCTCAGTCTATGCGTTGCCTTTTAATACGGTGCATCTCTAAGTACACCAAAAGAAAATTTAGGCACTCGTTGACGTTGAAAATTGAAATTTATTTTCTCCGTTTAAGTGTTTTATCGGCTCCGAGGCGTTGGTTTAGGGTGATCTAAACTAAAATAATTTGAATTTGACTGAGTACATACATTTTCAACATAGGGATAAATTTAACTTAACGATCTTTTTAAAGTGTAATTATGTACAAATCCTTGTCAATTATAGCTTGATTAATAAACTTGTAAGTTTTCAAGTTACATATTGAAAGTTTAAGTAGTGCTTGGCACTACACAAGTCTTATTAAAGTATTGTAGTTGTACCAATAAGAGTGTAACATTGTCGATAAGTTTTTAGTAGGAAGTGAAAATTTGAAAGGGTGCTTCATAAAGATGAAACTGTCAAAATTGGTTCTAAGGATAAAAACTTGAAAAGTCATCCCAAAAATGTTAAATCACTCTTTTTATATTTTGCTGGAGTTTCACCTCTCATTACTGCTTCTTTATGGTTGTACTTTGACATTTTTCTTTATAATACATTTTAATTTTTAGGGTCTAACATTGCAAGTAAGCATGTTGCTTTCAATATACCAATTTGTAAGGTGTACTTCAATCATCATTATGGTATTACCTAAGTCCTACTAAGTTATTACAATGCATATTGATGAGTCGTCGTTGGTTGGTTGGGTTGATGAGGCCTCGTTGATGCATCTCTGCATTGACAAGGCCCTGTCAACTTGGTGTTTGTTTGTTGTCTATAAATCCATGCTTACTAGCCGCATTTATGGCAATCTAGATTTCAGTAGCATTGAAGCTCTTGCATTTTTTTCATTTGAAAGTTAGAATTTTTTCCTTGAGTGACCGCAGCAAGAGTCATTGAGTGTATGGATTTTTATTCGAGCATTGTTGTATCTGAGCACGACAGTGTGTGTAGCAATAAAGATGAGCTTTCTAATAAACCTTGCAGCACTTTGGATAGATTAGTGATGAGAGCGGTTACTTTAATAATTAGAGTGGTTATTATTAGAATAGTTACTCCAATTATTAGAGTGGCAGGTTTTCTCTAAAATTAGAGTGGCAATTTTTCTAAAATTACAGAGGTAGTTTCTCTAAAATACAATGCCCAGGTGCATAATAGGAAGTAATTCAAAAGATGAAGTCTAGGAAAGAAGTCTTAAAAGGAAGTCTTTTAGAAGTCAAGTTAGAGTATTTTCCAAGTGCCCGCAGCAGGAGGTCTAAGTGTGGATGGATCTTTATTCGAGCATTGTGTACCTGAGCACATCTTATGTACGGCAATAAAGACGAGCTCTTAGATTTATCCTTGCAGCACTTGAGATTTGTTTTCTTACTCATTTTCTTTATTTTATTTTCTTCTGCATTTATGTTATTTTATGCACTTTACATTTTTGTTATTAGCACACATAGTACGATCACTTCGAGCATGTGTGTAACACTTAGTAACCCAGTAACGATTAGCGTTTGGTAATCCCAGTAGTGTTGCGCTGGTTCAGGATGTGTACAGTAAGTGAGTATGGATACTAGTGTTAGGATTAGTTAAAGCCTAGTTAATCAGTAGTTAAGTTAAACTAGTCACTTAGTTATCTCTCTCTCTCCTCCCTTATTAATAGTAGGACATAAAAAGATAAAAGCTATAAAAATCATATGTCTCAAGCTTACTTAACCATACAATCGTGACATGTAAGTAAGTTTGGGAAGACAACGATCAACTAACCCATCCTTGTTCCACAGGGGCGCATAAGCACTTAGTCCTTGGAATTCGATTGGATCGTGTGTGAAACGCTCGTATTCGTATGGTTGAGCGTAGGGGTGCCTCGCCGCTCATCATTGGCGTCATTGCCGAGGATTTAGTTGTTTGTGCGCTAATTAGAACTTAGGAAATCATTCACATCATTTGAACGAACCCTTAGGGTTGATTGAGGAAATAATAAACAAGAGTATATTGCACACTTAATAGACAAGTATGCAATGAGGAAACATTGCATACTTATATATTCATCCTATTTCAGACCTAGGCAATGAGGAAACAAGAGCACAAAGAAGCATGCTTGGGACTGAACAATTAGGAGGTAACACTATGTTACCTTCTAAGTCTCGCCAACGCAGTTGTTCATCTTGATGGAGGATAAAGGTAAAGTTTGGTATATACTCATCAGGATGAATATATACCACTCAAACTTGTTGAGGGACTAGTGGATCAATGTCATGTGTATTACGCCGTCGACTGTTTCCTATTTCAGACCTAGGCAATGAGGCGATCATACAAACAATGGATTGGGCTTGATAGACCGGAACTAGAGCATTTATGAAAGGAGCAAGTCTGGTGGTGTGGCTATGGATAAATAATGGAAGGTGCAATCTTAGCATTGGCAGCAACACACTTCATTTTCTTTCTCTACAAGCTACCAAAATAAAAGCTTGGATGTCATTTATGTACAAGTGTTCACCACAATGGTCATGAACACTAATGTTGTAATATGCTTATTAATCCATTTACTGGGCACATTGAGTCTGTCATCCCATTCCACTGTCAGTAGTCAATTAGTCAATAATCCCATACCTTCCTAATATTTTGTAAGGAACTCAAGGACGAGTTTTCATTTAGTCGTGGGGGTATGATGAGAGTGGTTACTCTAATAATTAGAGTGGTTATTATTAGAGTAGCAATTTTTCTCTAAAATTAGAGTGGCATTTTCTCTAAAATTAGAGGGGTAGTTTCTCTAAAAATAGAGTGGCAGTTTTTGTAATTATTAAAGTAGTTGCTCCCAAGCCTATAAATATAGTGCCCAGGTGCACAATAGGAAGTAATTTAGAAGATGAAGTCTAGAAAAGAATTCTTGGAAGGAAGTCTTTTAGAAGTCAAGTTAGAGTATTTTCCAAGTGCCCACAGCGGAGGTTTAAGTGTGGAGGGATCTTTATTTGAGCATTGTGTACTTGAGCACACCTTGTGTACGGTAATAAAGATGAGCGTTTGGATTCATCCTTATTCATTTCCTTTATTTTATTTTTTTCTGCATTTATTTTATTTTATGCACTTTACGTTTCTATTATTAGCACACATAGTACAATCACTTCGAGCATGCATGTAACACTTGGTAACCTAGTAACGATTAGCGTTTGGTAATCCCAGTAGTGTTGCGCTGGTTCAAGATGTGTACGGCAAGTGAGAACAGATACTGGTGTTAGGATTAGTTAAAGCCTAGTTAATCAGTAGTTAAGTTAAACTAGTCACTTAGTTATCTCTCTCTCTCCTCCTTTATTAATAGTAGGACATAAAAAGATAAAAGTTATAAAAATCATATGCCTCAAGCTTACTTAACCATACAATCATGACATACAAGTAAGTCTGTGAAGACAACGATCAATCAACTCGTCCTCATTCCACCAGGGCACATAAGCACTTAGTCCTTGGAATTTGACCGGATCGTGCGTGAAACACTCATATTCGTATGGTTGAGCGTAGGGGTACCTCGCTGCTCATCAATTAGTTATTTCATTTATGCATTCAATGTTTTCAATTATTTTGCAAATATTTTCTAAAAATGATTTAATAAAGTAATTAAGCTAGATAGATTAAATACATAAGCATAACCGCTTCGAGTGTATCACATATCTGCTTGGTAATCTTAGTAGCATTATTACTTGGTACGCCTAGTAGCATAGCGCTTGGTCGCCCAACAACAAATACATGGGTTCAAGACATATACGGAAAGTGGAAATAGATACTTATGCTAGGATTAGTTAAATTCTAGTAAATAAGTTAATTTAGATTAGTTAATCAAATTACTTTTGTCCATATTTGAGCACCAATATATAAAACATCAAAATGATAAAAATCGAATGCCTCAGTTACACTTAACCATACCAACAAATGTCACAAGTGTAATTGGGAAAACAATGATTGACCTTAAGCCTAGATTCACTTTCTAAAGGGCTAGTGCACTAGAAACAATAAAGTCTATGGAATTTGACCAAATCGCATGTGAATGCTTTGTGATTTGTATGGTTGGACGTAGGTGTACCTTGCTACTCATCATTGGTGCCATTGCCAGGGACTTTTGTTTGTGGAATGTGCACTATTTAGGTATAAGTGAATATCATTAATATCATTGTACAAACCTAAAGGTCCATATCATTTCCACTATACATAAAATTATAAAAGCACATTGACAATTTTTTTTTTTTTTTTGCAAAATGTCTTTTTCTTCTTGCAAGCCTAAAGATACTAAACCACTAGTCCCATAAGAATGTAAGGTGGTATACACTTATCCAGATGAGTTTGTGCTGAATTTTACTTTCATCCTACATCAAGATGAACAAATGTGATGGCATGATATGGAGGGCAATGTCATCTTGCCCTCCAAGAGATCTATACCCAGAATGTTGTTTAAAACTCTTAAGAAGTTGGGCATAGCAGATCTTCATGAGGAGTATGTTGTGGATGGATATGATACTCGGAACTACTATCCCACTGAAACACAACGTAAAAGAGATAAACATTAAGAGAAACTCCATGAAGCTACAAATGGGAAACATTACACTAACCCTTATTCCTACTAGATCAAGAGGACAATGAGGATCCTCCATTGGAAGGTTCTCAACATGAAGATTCTCCACCCCTTACTACTAATGGCAAGGGTGTGAACTTGACTCTGCAATCAGCTATTCATAAAATAGGGTTAGGAAAGAGTGATAGCCAAGGTAGGAAATCAGGTTAACATCCTAGCAATAAGGAATCTAAGGATGGTGATCATAATAAGCATAAGAGTGGTGGTGGACATCGCGGTGGCGGTGGTAGTCCACCTTACTCTTCATCCTCTTCATCTGACGGTTCTCATGGAAGTCGTCACTAAAACAACCGTGATGAAGGTGATCAACAAAATAAAAATGACCGTGAAGGCCACCAAAATTGCAGGGGTGGTTGAAATCATCATCGACATCATCAACACAGTGATGATAATGAACCTTTATTGGTGACTCGAAGTATGCTCAACATTGCAGAGGTAGTAAAAATCCCAACCAAGCTTATGAAGGATAGCCTGATTAAGCACCTAGATATGAACAATATCCCAATATTTGAGGGGGATACAATTCTGATCCACAGACACATCTACAAGCTTTTTAAGATGCCTATGCCTTACAGAACATAGAAAATGAGTGGCAAAAACTCAAGCTTTTCCCAAGGACACTCATTAAGGAAGCTGAAAGCTGGTACTAATTCTTGGAATCAGAATCTATTTGTAGATGGAGTACCATGTTAGAATTATTCAATGACAAATACTAGATATACTCTAGAGTGTCTAATTTGGAAAGGCAAATCCAAGGCTAGAAACAAGGAGCATATGAAACCTTGGATGTCGTCATGGGTTGATACTACTCACTCCTACACAAATGCCCTAAGCATGGTTACTCTTAGAGGAAACAACTTTGCCAAATCATAGATGGGCTCAGAGTAGAAACAAGAAGAACACTTGGGATGTATGCCCAAGGAAGATTGTCTAAAATGAGAGCTCATTATATCCAAAGGTTAATTGAGCATGTAGCAAAAGAAGAAGGTGAGCTATGAAAAAGGGGAAGTGTTGAAGAATATAATAGGGATCCTTCCATTAGAAAATGAGAGGTCTAATTTTATGACAAGGAGGAGTCACCACTTGATGAAGTGGTGAATAGAAAGACCTTGCCCATCCAAAAATTTATTTATAATATTTCAGCCAAGGTTGACAAGTTATGAGACTCTTTGGATGAAAAGTTTCAAACTACTTTAAAGATTGTCAAAGAATCCAAAGAGCAACATAGTGATCGTAATCACAGGAGCTGAAAAGAAGCTGAACGTGCCTACCAAAGAGGTAAGGGAAAGGTTGTTGTAGTAGAGGAAGTTGTGAAGTTTGACTCTAATGATGAAATTGAATGTAACATCTATCAATATGAACATCCAAAGGGATGTTTCCCTATGGTGTCACACTTACAAGAGTCTAGAGTGTACACATTGAATCCTTGCCTAGCACATAGGCAAGCTCCAAGACAATTACCTTACCCTCAAGGCAATCCAAGATAGTTCCACCTATAACAACAAGCTTACTATGCAAGTGGAACTCCTCCAAAACTATACAAACAATACCAACAGTGGTATCAACCACAATCATGGGGAATGCCACTGCCAAGGTAGCAGTACCCTTATAGGTAACTAGATCCATACAGGTACTATGTTTAGTAGCCCATCTCCCCTAGAAGTTCTATGAATCATGCATCATTCTAGCATCACTATTACCCTCCAAAGTACCACGAAACACATTTACCATCTAATCGAGGGGAAAACCCATATCTGTATCCTTATCATCCTCCACATCCCTCTACACCTACACCTCCACCTTCAACTTAGTTACCTTCTGCTCCATCCATGTAAGGTGAAATTTCTCCATAGTCGTAAAAATGACATGCTAAAAGGGTTGTACATTCACAACCAATTTTTCAACCAAGTGGTCTAGATAATTCATCAAGGAAACAACCTTTCCTCTGACCTTGCAGTTCTCTCTAGCCCTCACAACCTACTCTGGCTAATCATCTTGCATCTTCATCATCCTCATCCTTTGCATCAAATACCTTTAAGTGCCCTTCAAACCAAGTTCTACCTAGGATTCGCACTATAATGTTAACCCATGCTGTTTCTGATTGGATTAAGGTTGGTAACCTTCCTACAAAAAGATCTGATCCAGGAAGTCCACTCATCTATCTATAGATTGCTGGACAAGAGCCATGCAAAGCTCTTCTTGACTTTGGTTGTAGAGTTAACCTCATCTTCCATGACATGTATAAGGCCTAGAACCTACCACCTCTTAAGAAGAGCAACATTCATTTAGAATTAGCAGATCAGTTGATTACTATCCCTTTAGAATTAGTAGAGGACATTATGACCGCTATTTATGGGTGGTCCTATCTTGCCGATTTTCTAGTAATCAAGGTGGACAATTGCAAAAGTGACTTCCCCATAATTATGGGAAGGGCTTGGTTAAACATGGTTGATGCACAAATGGGTATAAGAAACCTGTCTCTTGAAATATCTAAGGAAAATGAGCTAGGAAAGATTGAGAAGAAGCGTATTCTATGCATCATGTATAATGACAATGAGTGCAATTGTGTACAAAAGATTTGGTCCATCAAGAGCACATATATTAAAGCATGTAATTAGTGTGCATAAGAAATTAATATTCAATGATGTCTATAGATAGCAGCCATAAAGCATGAGGGCACCCAGTGGCTGATAGCTGATTCAGATAGTAGCATAATATGCATGGAGCCAATTGAGAGTCTAACAAGTGCATATGTTGAAGGCATGAACAAAATTGAACAAGTTCATTCCCAACTCTCTAATGAAGATGATGATACCTGTTGGGGAGAGTTGGATATCCTTGATCACTTTAAGCAAGAGCCCTTAGAACTAAAAACTTTACTGGCTAGTATAGAGTATGCATTTTTAAAGAATGGTAAACTGGTCATCATTAATACCAAATTGCTCTTGAACAAAAAGAAAATTTGTTGAAGGTGGTAAATAAATGGTCAACAACCTTTTCTTGGTCATATCCAGAGTTAACAAGAATCAATCCAAGGATATGCTAGCATCACATCTACACTGACCTAGCCATGAAGCCTAGAAGGCAACTGCATAGGCAATTGAACACCAAATTAAAACAAATCATCAAGAAGGAGATAAAACAACTCCTTGAGGTAGGGTTCATCTATATAATCACAGATAGTGAGTGGGTTATCCCATTGGTAGTAGTACCCAAGAAGGGTGGCAAATGGTGGGTTTGCATCAACTTTAGGTTATTAAATATGGCAACATTTAAGGATCATTTTCCTTTGCCATTTGTATATCAAGTGTTAGATACCATATCTAGGAATTGTTATTATAGTTTCTTGGATGGTTATAGTGGCTATAACCAAATCCAAATCGCACCAGAAGACTAGGCCAAGAAAACATTCATGAGTTCTTGGGGGACTTTTGCATACTGTAAGATGCTGTTTGGCCTATGCAATGCCACTATAACATTTCAACACTTGGTCCTAAGTATCTTTCAACAAAAAATCGGTAGTGGTGTTGAAGTTTTCATGGATGAATTCTCCACCTATGGAGCTACATTTGAGCAAGCCTTGGACCAACTTGAGCAAGTATTGAAGAGATGTGTAGAGACAAACCTATGGCTCAACTAGCAAAAGAGGCATCTCATGGTCAAAGAAGGAATTTTGCTAGGGCACCAAATTTTGCAAAAAGGGATTGAAGTAGACCCAGAAAAGATAAGGGTCATCCAAGGAATAACACATCAACCAAAGACTGTTAAAGATGTCTGGTCATTCCTTGGACACACTAGTTACTACTGGCGATTTATTGAGAATTTCTCTAAGATTGCAAAGTTGTTGGTAGAACTTACAAAGAAAGATGCACCTTTCATTTGGACTAAGAAATGTGAACATGAATTCTAATAATTAAAGGAGAAATTCATAGAAACACCAATTCTATGAGTACTAGATTGGTTCAAACCATTCCATATCATGATAGATGCATCTAACTATGCTTTGGAAGTGGTGCTCATGTAGTTGGACAATAAGAAACATCCATATTATATCCACTGCGTGAGTAGTAGCATTGTGGGGGTACACTTGAATTACACCACCACAAAGAAAGAATTAATGGCAATGGTGTACATGCTAGAAAAGTTTAGACATTATGCGCTAGGTTACAAAGTGTTTGTGCATATAGACCATAGTGTAATTCACTTCCTTATGAATAAGCTGATGGTGAGCCCTCATGTTATACGGTGGATTGTGATCTTGTAGGAATTTGATCTTACTATGGTAGATTGAAAAGGGATTGAAAATGTGGTTGTTGAGCACCTTTCTCACTTAAGATGAGATAACAAAGAGGAGGAGAGCTCGCTCTTTGATTAGTTTCCAAACAAACTCCTCTTTAATGGAGCAATAAGTGAACAAACGCTTGAAAAAATAATATGGTATAATGACATCCTCACATATCTTCTCACCTAAGAGATGCCACAAGACTTGGATTTTAGGAAAAAATAACAATTTTTTCATCGAGTCAGATACTTCATAGAAATCAATGGACACCTTTACAAGGTATGTGCTGATGGCCAGATCCATTAGTGTGTCCTTGATGAAGATCAACTATGTGTTCTCTAGGATGCTCATGAAGGGCTTTACAGAGGCCACTATGCAGGGAGATGCATGGCCATAAAAATCCTGATGGTAGGATACTATTGGCCTATAATCTTTAGGGATGCCCACCAGTTTGTCAAGTGTTGTGAACATTGTCAACGTGACGGGGGGATGACTGCTCACATGGAGGGTCCTCAACAATGGATTCAACCACTATAACCTTTCGACATATGGGGCGTTGACTTCATGGGTCCCATCACACCCATGTCTAATGGGAAAGTGTATATTATAGTAGTAGTTGACTATTGCACAAAATGGGTAGAAGCGGTAGCCATCACTAATTGTACATCATCCACTACTACCAAATTTATACAACAAAATGTCATAAATAGGTTTGGGGTGCCACATTCACTAATTTTTGATAATGGGACACATTTAATAGGTGCCACATTTAGAAAATTAATGTAATGCTTGGGGGTAGAACATAAATTAACAACACCTTAACACCCCCAAGCCAATAGTCAAGCAGAGGTAACCAACTGGGAGATTAGAAAAATACTAACATGAACCATTAGCAAATATAGGAAGGATTGGAGTATAAAACTTGATGATGCTCTTTGGGCTTATTATTCAAATTGGAAACTTCCTATTAGATATTCTCCCTATGAGTTAGTGTACGGAAAAATTCCAACACTCCCAATTCAAATTGAGCTTTGCACACTCTAGATAGGCTATGAGTTAAACCTTGACCTAAGTCTAGCATAGAAGGAAAGATTGATCGAAATCAAAAATCACTTAGTGGCCATATCCTTGAATGAGGTGAACAAGCCATTTAGTAAGCAACATCATGACCTTAGAATTAGGAAAGTAAAACTTCAACCTAGAGATAAGGTTCTTTATTAGAACCCCACACATGTACCCAAAAATAAAAAATTCCAAACATTGTGGGAAGGATCTTATATAATTGATCAAACCTTTCCCTCTGGGGTCATGATAATTTACAAACCTGACAACCCAAATAAAAAGTAGTTGGTCAATATCCAACAAGTCAAACCTTTCCTAGAACCAAGACCAGCCAGTGTAACTACCACCTCAACAGATGGACAACCATGTTCTATTTTTTTGGATCTTCTCCCTCCAGCTCAGTTGTGAGGGAGATGGCCATCCGTGTTGACCATTATCATGATCTCTCAGTTTTTCTACCTTTTTGGTTTTTACATTGTTGATTTTACAAATTTTTGATGTTCAAATTTTTCTAATTTTATATCATTTTTAGTACCAATTAACTTTCTTGATTATTTTATGCTTTCTTATATATTTTACTTTATTTTGTTTCCTTTTGTTTAAGTGTGGTATTTTCTCATTTTTGCCAATAAATCTACTTTATTGTCACAAGACATAATGTTGTTGTTGCTGTTTATTAATGATGGTTTGTGCTTAATGTGTGATTGTAGATGTCTAGTTTCTATTTTTGAATTCTAATGTCAAATGACTTTGACATGGTTTATTTTTCATGGAATAGGTAGTGAGTCCACATAATTTACCCATCCAATGAACTTTATGGTTTTCCTTATTCTAGAAATTTGAGGTCCCTTTTCATTAAAGAAATTTTTAATCAATCAGTAACTTGGGTAGTTCTAGAATCAAGAAGGATCCAAAGGCTTGAAAAGGGTGTGACTTCGAGGGGACTCAATACTCTTTGTACTCTTCCTCTGACTTGAGTGCTTGAGTGTTTTTCACAAACTTCTTACTGTTCCATACCACCTAATAATAGGAAGATAAATAAGTCCTCGCATGGTGTGGTTTCCATCATTAAAAAAAAACAATGGGAATTCAAAGCAAATCCCTTTAACATGAATAAGTCCTTACATGGTGTGGTTCCCATCATTAAAAAAAACTATGGGAATTCAAAGCACATCACTTGGACAAATAAAAGGGCTACAAGCACTAGTTATGGAACTCAAAATACATGCACCTATGCTTGAAGGTTTCTTCTAACTAAGGTCCTCTCTCTCTCTCTCTCTCTCACTTCCTACTCCTCTCTCTCCTCTTTGTGGAATGATGGTTGTTTTGTGGAAGCACTCTTGTGTCTTGAGTGGGTGGATCAATCTTAAAGTGGCGATGCAAATTCACTAAAAGAAGTGGTTTTGGTTTGGACTGAGGATGGAACTCGTCGGGTCAATTTAACCACAAATTTCACAAGGGACTTCTTATGACCTCAATTTGGAACTCCATTCCACCTTTTTTATCATCCATCCATGTTGCCATAATTCAGCTTACTGCTAGGTTCTATGTTATGCTCTATGTCTTGGTATGATGTGTTGGGATTCTTGAGAGGATTCTTTCAGCTTGGTCCTTAACTTGTCATGATCATTAAATTGACTATGGGGCCCATAGACTCCTTAGTTGAGGTTATGCAAGGGCAAAAAGGGCATGAGATTGCTATGGGGAGGACCCACTTGCATAGCTTTTGGCTTGATTAGTTAAGGTTCCTTACCTTTGACATCACTACAATCCTATATTTTGTATTTTCCATTATGTAAATTGCTTAGTACTCCTTAATCTTTCATTGCATTCATCCATTAAATTAATTCTTCTCCATTTTTTCAAATTTATGAACTTTAAAGTCCTCTTCTCATGATTTCATACTATTCTTGGTCTTCTAAGCTTTCATTTGATCCTAATTTCACTAAAAAATTCCTTGTATTTTGAAATTTTGACCAAAGTCAACGATGGTCAATAGCTACGTTGACGAGGCCTTGTCAACGTAGCTGACCATGTCAACAAGGCCTCATCGATGCAGTGCAAAAATACTATATATATCGCTGGACACTTTGGAATTTTTTGCAATTTTCTCATAACACATGGGGAATTTTTGTAATTTTTCAGAGCCCAAAACCTTCTAGAGCTCATAACTTTTAAACCATTTGTCCAAATCACTCTATTTTTCAATCCTACACTTACCANAATTTTCCTAACTCCTCCAAAGGGTTAATAACATTAATCATATATAACCATCAACTTTTTCTAAGTTAACCTTTCCAACAATCTCTAGGATGAATTATTCATAATAACACAAAATATATAATAATGGAATTCATTAAATCAACCATAACCACAACTTAGCCAAGTGTAATTACTCTTAGGAGTTAAGGTATCCTAATTGGCTTAAGGTTATACAATGATTACTAATCCATGGTCTTATTGTGATTATAGATAGCACCTAAACAAAAGTGTCTACAGGAAGGAGAACCCTCATAACCATGGGAGAAATGACCTAGAGCTAGAAGGGATTAGTAGGAACAAGGCCAAGAACAACAAGAGGAAACTCATGCAACTGAACCTCTTTGTGAGGAACCCGAAGTGGAATCTATTCAACAGATTTCAAAGGAAGAAGTGCCTACTGAACAATCCTAATGAGGAGAAGTTCTTGGACCCATGCCAAGGCTTGAGGTCACCTTGACTCAAGCTTGCTTAGACATAATCAAGTCTTGAGAAATCCAAAGATTAGTTCTTCAAGAGATAAACTTTGGGCCATTTTTGGAAAAAGCTCCATAAGATATCAAGACACAATTGCAAGCCTCTCCCATGTGGCCAATCATCACATCTAGTGGGGAATGATACATGGGAGAGACCTATCTCTTCTAGAGTAGCCAAAGGCCAAGGTCCATTGTAAAAATCAAGGACATTCAAGTGTCTTACTTGGCGGAAGCTATTGCATAGGCACTAGGGTTGTAAGACATTAGAACATAGTTGGTAGAAATATCAACAAAAGGAAATCCTAAGGCAAAAAGGGAATGAACCTAGTGATGCTACAAGGTGGACCGTAAGGACTATGGTGCACTCACACTAGTGGAGAAAATTTATTTCAAGATTATGGCCTATCACCTTAATCCAATGGTGAGGCCAAGCAAGGTGACTACTTTCTCCACCCAAGCATGTGCCACTCTAAGTAGGAAATTTCCCATTAACCTTCCATATTTGATTTATTTGGAAATCGAGAAGTGTTTCAAGGAGAACGAATGTGGAAGGAAGACCTTGCCCTTTTCATGTCTTATCAGAAAACTTTGCAAAAGGTTAGGCATTATTCACTATTCTAATGACACCCTCAAGTATGCTCCCTTGGCCTCATGGGGAGAAATCATGAAGGATAAGAAGTCAACAACCACTCAGGAAGAGGAGCTGCTGCCACCACCACCCACTCAGGAGACAACACCAAAGGCCTGTGTAGTCCTTAAGCATCTATGATAAATTTGAGAATAGTTCTTGAGTGAAAAAGAGTAACAAGAAGGAACAAGTGGGGTGGATCCATCTGTGTATTGGCCAACAATGAGTCACCTTAATGAGGTGGCCTGAATAGTTAGCCACATGGAGAGAGGTGATCCCATTTTCTCTACCCAAAGAATGCAGCTATCTTTGAGGTCAGATCCCAATGCTCGAGAGGTGACGGTGTCATTAGCAACACAGCATTTATTCCTAGAAATATTTGGGAATGTTGCCACCTTCTCAGTGAGGTTGGAGGAAGGTGAGAGGCAACTATCTTGGTGATGCAGCACCAAGGGTAGGAGAAAATAGCAGAAGTGGTAGCGAACCATGTAGCTGAAGCACTGAGTGCACCTACAATGTCTATACTAGACATATCTGCACTTCAAGATGTGTAGATGTTAGCAGGAAATTGAATGTAGCCCAACATGAACAATTGCTGGAACGACTGGTAGGAATTGGGCAACTGACTTCAAACATCTTTGATTTCCCAGAGAGCATCACTGAAACCCAATCAAAGTTGCTGAATGCAAGGGGTAGATGCATCATTTTGGAGGGACAACTAGAAATAGCTCAAGAGAAAAATTAATGCTTGGCTGTGGAGGTTGTTGAACTTCATGCCCGACCTGCAGAACAAACAATCCTTAGCCCAACAATGATAAGAGATGAAGCCATCAAATAGCTTCAAGAAAAATTTTAAAAGGCTAAGGAGGAAGCAGTAATGGCCATCTTTAAATAGTCCATGGAAAAAGCTAAAATGCACTTAATCAAAAAGGACTTGAATCAGATGTGCTGGGAGAATGAAGCATTGACCACACAAAATCATTGCCTGCAAAATGTTGAAGCTTAGAAAGATCAAATGCAAGAGTTCATTCATGAACAAAAGGAGCAATTTGCTAGAGTCAACACTGAATTAAGGAAATTGGCTGTAGAGAACCACAATCTGTCAATGGAGGAGGTATGCACCTTGTGATAAAAGTTTGCCTGGAAGAACGAAGCTCTCAAATTTGAGAAAGTGAAAAATCACTATAGGGACTAGGTTGGCTTGCAAAAGGAAATTAATGAAAAACAAACCTAGATGGAAAAGATGAAAGTGAATGAAGCCCTCTAGCAACTCCAATAAGGACGAGAGATATGGTAGTCCATCCTTGATGGGATTGATGCCTACAAAAAAGTAGAGATATGCTTGAAGGAGTTGTAGATCGAGGAAATGATAGAGTATATAGAGTTGGCTAATCTTCGTTACATAAACTTGGCAATGTTGAAAGCTAGAAAGTGGCGGTTGGAATTAGAGAAAAAAGTGACTATATACGAGACTGATACCTCCACAACTAATTAAAAACTTATCCTTGAGTTAAACAAAAGTGGGATTGAGTTTATTACAAAATTGCGAAGAAAACTTGACTGACTAAACTAGAGTGCTAGCTTATTTTGTTTAGCTAAGTGTATTACAAAAGACAAAAGCATCTAGGCATATGACAAAAAATTACAAAGATTATGGGATCTTCAAAATGGTTGATGTAGTTCTTTATGTTATTTGTAGAAGTGGAAGCTCTTCTTACATCTATTAGTTTTATTGCGACTTTTTAATGTTGCTATATTTTTCATGTGAAAAAAGCTTAGTAGTGCTCTCAACTTCTTTTCATTTGTCTTGGGACCATTCACTGTCCAAGACAAATTAGTAAGATTTACTATCATTAGTACTTCTCATGGAAAAGATAACTATGAAAATAATTTGTTGGCCTCAATGTACCGAGCTATAAATTTATTTATCTCAATGTCAAATGATTTTACTTAGGCTTGCAAGTTTTGGTAATTTGAAATGTGTTTTGCCAAATTTTCTGCTATGTCCCTCTAATCAATATATTTTACTTTTGCTACCTCCAACTCTACATTAGCAATATGTATTCTTTATTGCACCTCACTGTAATGATTATGTTCATTTTTATAACAAATACATAGTTGCTAGCTATTTTTAAATCTCATTCTTTGGTCTACCTATTAAATAAGATTTTCTAACTCAAGATATTGTGTCATGTTCTCAATTTATAAGTCTTTTATTTTTAATACTATTTGATTGATTGTAGTGATGCTCTTAATAACTAGTTGTCATCTAGTCATTTGTTAAAGTGCAACATTGATCTTGGCCTTTACCAATTTAGTTTCCTTTTTGTTCATCTACTTTTACATGCCATCTTGTTCTCTAAAGTGTTCTTTCAAATTTTTTTTTATGTTTCTTGGCCTTATTTTTCCACATGCTAATTTCAACTATAGACTTTTGATGGATCACGTGGACTTTTTCCATTAATAGATTTCTATTTTCTCTAGCCAATTTATTGATATCTAGGCTAACTCTTGCAAACTACTCTTTAAGATGATTGAGGCTTTCTTCTAGCTAGTTTTTTTTTCTGTCTACTTTGGCTAATCTTCTATTTTTAACAATGAGATTATTATTTTCTTCTTCTAGTGCAGTAATAAATTTTGCATAAGCATAAGTCTTAGCATTTAATGTGGAGTCATTCCATGTTACTTGTTCCCTTTCTATCTCTAGTTGATATTACTTAACCATCAAATTGCTATTTTTTTTGAGCTACACTAATTGATGAGTGGCGAGGTACCCCTACACTCAACCATATGAAACGAGCATAGCACACGTGATCCAGTTGAACTCCACAGACTAAATGCCTGCACGCCCCATGGAACACTTGGGGTTAATCATTTGTTGTCTTCCCAGACTTACTTGTGTTTGTCACGGTATATGGTTAAGTAAGTCCAAGGTATATGATTTTTATAGTTTTTAATGTTTTTCTCCTATGCTATCAAGGTGAAGGGTTGAGAAAGCTAACTAACTCTAACTAAGGACTAAGTCTAAATTAACTAGCGTCAGCATCTGCTCCCACTTACCGTACACACCCTGAACTATGCAACTGTGGCTACTAAATGCTAATCGTTACTGGGATCACCACACGTAACGCATGTGCTCGAAGTGGTCATACTGAGGCACTTAACTAGCCTAAACATGATGAGAAGCCGATTCCTTGACTAGCTGTACACATCCGTAGATGCTCGTAATCAAGTCATACTCATCCCGCGTTCTAGGAGTTGAGGGTTAGAGAATCTAATCATGATGAGTAGCCGATTCCTTGATTAGCCGTACACATTCGTCAATGCTCGTAATCAAGTCATACTCATGCCACGCTAATGCAGGTAATAAATAACATGTAATAAACCTATTCCATGCACTGCAAGGTTTATCCACAAAGCTCGTCTTTATTGCTGTACACAACTTGTGTTCAAGTACAAAGCTGCTCGAATAAAGATATGCTCACTTGGGGACTCCTACTACGGGCAAATGGAAAATATTCTATCTTTAGAGTGATCAAACTGTTAGAGTTTCCCTACTTTAAGCCTAGGATGGGAAATAAGGGGAGTGCCGCCTCTTATTTATAGATTTGGCGGCGGACCGCGATATCGTGTACGCGACATCGCAAGGGATGATGCGATATTGTGTATGTGATATCGCATGGGATGCAATATTGCGGTGGCTGCGATATCGCGTACGCGATATTGCAGCTTGTGCATATCACATCTCATCATACCCCCATGATTGAATGAAAACTCGTCCTCGAGTTCCTTACAATAATATCGGGAAGGTATGGAATTATTGAGGGAAATGGAACTAATGGGATGACATGTGAATGGATCATCATTACAAGACTTGACAAAACTGGTGTTCATGACAACAAGGGTAAACACCTTATTACAATGATATCAGGCCTTAGTTGGCAGCTGAGAAAGAGAGAGAGAAAGAAGTGTTGCTGCTACCAACGCCAAGATTGCGCCTTCGTTATCCATCCATAAGTGCGCCATTGATCTTAGTCCTTGCATAGCTACTTCAGCGCTGATCCATTCCAAGTGTTTGCTCCAGATCCAATCCGTTGTTGTATGATCACCATCTGCACACACAACACAATCTTATATTAACAAGGGTAAATGAATCATCATGTAAATGATACCTTGCTTCGGTGTAAGTTCATTGGCTAGGTTGTGGTATGGCTAATATGGATCTGGGAATATATTGATGATGACTACCGAAGGTGTAGGGGTTAGGAAGAAAATCAAAAATAAAAAATTTCGGGGCTAGGAGAAAAATCAAAAAAATCAGGCCTTGTACCCTCATGACTAATCGCGAACCTCCGGTAGCATGAGAATGGAGAAAGAAAAGGAGTAAGAAAGATAGATAAAAAGGGACAAATATGGCATCAAGGAAATGGATGTCAAGATGGAAATGAACAAAATAAAATTAATTGCAAAATGTTAGGGGAAAGAATTTAACTAATGCTCCAAATAGGAATGTCAATGGGTCCTCCACAAAGCAGGCTCATGCCCTTAATGCCCTGACAAACCCACATTCAAAGAGTCCGTAGGCCCTAGGAATGTCATTTGAAACAAGAGTTAAAGTCTTGACCACAAGAATTTACCAAAAAGAAAACAATGCATCAACCAAAATATGTATACTAATGATACAACCAACAATGAGATGAAGAATGGAGAGAAGGGTGGAGACAAGAGGATGGAATGGAATCCCAAGAACAAGGTGGTGTATAGCCCCTTGTGTAGTTCATGATTAATGTGACTTAGCAATTCTCATTCCAACTCCAGCCTCAAACCAACCACATCTAGTGACTTCGCATCAATGCATTCGGCCAAACCATCTGCTTGAAGTAACAAGAATGCATCCCCCAAGAGCCACCACCATTCTGATGAAACAAAGGAGGGAATGGGAAGTGAGAAGGGCCTTAGTTAGAGGGAACACTTTTGGTTCCATAACCAGTGCTTGTAGCCCAAGTTTATTCGTCTAAGGGGTGTGCTTTGAATTCTCACTTTGTTTTTTTTTATGTTTTGTGTTTTTATGTGTGAGAACCACACCATGCAAAG
This sequence comes from Gnetum montanum, assembly GCA_015680685.1. NCBI lineage: Eukaryota > Viridiplantae > Streptophyta > Gnetopsida > Gnetales > Gnetaceae > Gnetum > Gnetum montanum. The sequence goes on from MNCI01001931.1 coordinate 145,403, forward strand.
ACTTGATTATTTTTATTATCTTAGCTTCCGATAATTGGGTAACATTGAAATGCCAAGAAAACTCAAGAAGAAAACATCCAAGCACCTGAGAGAATGGCCAACACAAAAGCATCAAGTTCCCTTGAAGTCACACCCTTTTCAATCCTTGAGTCCTTCCTTAGTTTGAGAAATACCCAGTCACAGAATCGTTTGAGTTCTTATTAGAATGGGACTGTACATTTCCAAGCCGAGAGAGACCATAGAAACTGATGAATGAATGGATGAAGTGGTCTCATTGCCTGCCATATCAAAAGAACATACCTTAGTATCAACATTGTGACTTAAAGGTAAAAACCAAACATTAGCAATCAATATGAAAACAGTTCATACCATCATTCTGAACACTTATTGGGTGACAAACTTANCTGAGTTGTAAGGGAGAAATCTGAAATTATGAGCACCTATTTGAACTTTCTAAGAAGTTTCCAACTTCTCCCAATTGATGATCTTAGATGAAGGGGTGGAAGTTGGCGACGCTCATATTCCAATGTATATATGCTTTCGTTATGGGTATGGGTTGCTGCCTTAGTTCGTTCCATGCATGTTTGATTGCTCCTTCGAGTAGCTGTCAACCATGGGGTGTCTAGTACTTCTTGTGTGGTTGCTACATACAGGCATCTTTGTTGCAAAGTTTCAAGAGCACACCTGTTGCATGGAGGCATTTCCTCCATGTCATCACCTGATGAATCACTGTATGTGATGCATGGAACTTTCCTCTTCTTGATCTTTCTACAAATGTTTATCTTAGAAATTTCCAAGGAAAGATCACAAATTCTAAGGCATGCATCTACTGTACTAAGCCATGCCCTTCCCATTATAATTGGGAAGTCCCCTTCATTGTTGTTGACTTCAATCACCAAGAAATTAGCTGGGTAAGACCAACCACACATAGTGGTAATGATGTCCTCCACCAATCCCAAGGGAATGGTGATGGACTGGTCCACCAGCTCTAGTTGGATGTTGCTCTTCTTAAGTTGGGATAGGTTCCAGGAGTGATACATCTCTCGTGAAATTAAGTTAACTCCAGAACCTAAGTCAAGAAGAGCCCTATGTGGTTCATTTTTGACGATTTGTAAATAGATTAAGGGACTCCCAGGGTCAGTTAGTTTCTTGGGAAGGTGGCCTACCTTAATCCAGTCGGTTACGGTATGGGTTAACATAACCATATGTGTTATGCTTTATTTTTGGATGGAAGGGTGCTCCGAAGTGTTAGATGGTGATGGAGGAGTGTACATGGGTTCAACCGCTTGTTGTTGTGAGAGTTTGTCTAGGCTTTTGGTTCTGAAGTAGGGTCTTCTCTTTTTACAGTTGTCAGAACTAGCAGCAGGTTGGATATTTACAGCTCTCATAACATGACGTTGCTGCGGTTGAGGAGGAAGTTCCCCTTGCATTGTTGGAGCAAGAAGTGTTATGAGAACTACTTGTGGTGGAAGAGGTGCAGATGGATTTGGAGGATGTTGTGGGTATGGAGTGTCTCCCGGAGGAGAAGGAGTCCTTCTGAAGTACTCTAGAACTTGGTAGTAATGGTTAGGGGTTGTGTGACTCATAGAGTAACTTGGAGAAATCGGCTGCTGCACATAATATCCATAAGGGTTAGGCTGCCGGTAAGGGTACTGATGTTTTGGCAATGGCATCCCCCATGACTGTGGGTATTGCCGTTACTGATGCTGTCCGATGGGCTATGGTGGAGTTCCACTTGGATAATACGTTAGTGGTTGGTGGATCTACCTTGGGTTACCTTGTGGATAAGGTAACCTTCGGGGTGTTTGCCGTTGGTTGAGTCTTGGATTAAGCGCATACACCCCAGACTCTTGTAGATGTGAGATGATGGGGTAGCATCCCTTTGGATGGTCATAATGGCAGATCTCACATCCACCATCCTCGTCTGTGTTAGAGTCCACAACCACATCGGAGTTAGTGATTTTCCCCTTACCCTTGTTATGTGCAGGGCTTAAATCTCTCCACTTTTTCTTACCTTTGTCACTACTTTGTTCTACCTTAGACTCTTCTACAATTTTTAAGATAGTTTCAATTTTAGAGTCTAAGGAACTCCATACGTCATCTACCTTAGTCGCTATTTCAGTTGTGAGTTTTTGAAGCGGCAAGGTCTTTTTGTTCACCAACTCTTCGAGTGGTGACTCATCCTCTTCATCACAAAACTTCACTCCCTTCTTTCGAAGGGAGGGATCACAGTTATATTCTTTCGCACTTTTCTTTTGCGTAGCTCACCTTCTTCTTTTGCTACTTGTTCCAACAAGCTATGTACTTCATGGGCTCTAAGTTGTGAGAGTCTCCCTTGGGCATAAGTTCCAAGGGTTCTTCTAGTTTCATGCCTTAGCCCATCCAC
>MNCI01001931.1:147817-214920 GCA_015680685.1 Gnetum montanum
GTGAGTGTCCTTGGGAACAACTTAAGTTTTTGCCACTCATTTTCTATATTCTGCAAGGCACAGGCATCGTGGAATGCCTGTAAATGATTTTACGGATAAGCATTGTATCCCCCTTCAAATTGTGGGATGTTGTTCATGTCTAATCATTTGATTCGACTATCTTTTAAATGCCTTGTGGGAATCCTAACTGCCTCCATTATGTCAAGCATACTTCAGGTTGCGAGTAGGGGCTCATCATGATCGTCTCTTTCATGACGCCTGTGATGTCTGCGTTGTTCCCTACTCTCCCTACGTCCTTACCCTTGTCCTCTTTCTCGACTTTCCCGTCAAGGTTTTTCGTCCTTCTTACCTTTATCCTCACCTTTATGTTCATGGTGGCTGTGCCTAGATGTGGAAGGAGAGGGTGAGTGATGGGATGAAGGAGAAGAACAAGGGGAACCATCGCCATGACGATGTTTCTTGCCTTCTCTTCGGCTACTACGGCCCCGATCGTGGTGATGATGTAAGTGCCCATCCTTAGCATAGGTGGTTGTTCCCTCTGTGAATAGTTGGTGCCCATGGGCATCAGAACCATGGATATGTATTGTTGATCGTAGGTTTTGATACCCAACCTCCTCATCATCGTTAGGAGGGGGAACATCTTTTGCTAAAGAACCCGTGATAAGGGGTTCCTCATCTCCTATTTCGCTAAGGACGTGCGGGACCTTTCCCTTCAATAGTGCATGTGGACTCTCCTGTCTTAAGTCTCTCATACGTTGGGCATCTGTGGTATAATAATCCCTCATATCAAAGTCTTCCGCAATGTATTCAACATATAATTCTTGCATGCCAATCTGTGCCAAGGCACGGAAAAGCATGCGAGAGACTGATCGATCTGGGGGTAACATAATGTTACCTTGCAAATCTCTCCACCGTAGTTGTTCGTCTTGATGGAGAATAAAAGTAAAATCTAGAATATACTCATCGGAATGAGTATAAATTATCTTGTATTGTTTAGGACTTGGCTAATTTGGGTTATGTTTTTTTATGTTGCTGATTGTCTCGTGTATGGTCCTTAGGTGGTGAGTTGCTCTTATGAGAATAAGGCATTGTTATTGGTGTGCTAATTCATCGTTACATAAATTTTCTCTTTTGATTAACCTGAAGGTTCGTTAAGGCTCACAATGATGTGAGTGATATCTCTTATGTTCTATTCAGTGCACAAACACTTAGTCCCCTACAATGATGCCCATGATGAGTGGCGAGGTACCCCTACACTCAACCGTAATAATGAGCGTAGCATGCATGATCCAGTCGAACTCCATGGACTAAATGCCTACATGCCCCATGGAACACTTGGGGTTAATCATTCATTGTCTTCATAGACTTACTTGTGTTTGTCACGGTGTATGGTTAAGTAAGTTCATGGTATATGATTTTTATAGTTTTTAATGTTTTTCTCCTATGCTATTGAGGTGAAGGGTTGAGAAAGCTAACTAACTCTAACTAAGGACTAAGTCTAAATTAACTAGCATCAGCATCCGCTCCCACTTACTGTACACACCCTGAACTATGCAACTATGGCTACCAAACACTAATCGTTACTGGTATCACCACACGTAACGCACATGCTCGAAGTGGTCGTACTAAGGTACTTAACTAGCCTAAACATGATGAGTAGCCAATTCCTTAACTAGCCGTACACATTCGTAGATGCTCGTAATCAAGTCGTACTCATCCCGCATTCTAGGAGTTGAGGGTGAGAGAATCTAATCGCGATGAGCAGCCGATTCCTTCATCAGCTGTACACATTCGTCAATGCTCGTAATCAAGTCGTACTCATGCCATGCTAATGTAGGTAATAAATAACATGTAATAAACCTATTCCATGCACTGCAAGGTTTATCCACAAAGCTCGTCTTTATTGCCGTACACAACTTGCGTTCAGGTACAAAGCTGCTTGAATAAAGATCCGTTCACTTGGGGACTCCTACTGTGGGCACATGGAAAATATTCTATCTCTGGAGTGATCAAACTGCCAGAGTTTCCCTACTTTAAGCCTAGGATGGGAAATAAGGGGAGTGCCACCTCTTATTTATAGATTTTGCGGTAGACCATGATATTGCATACGTGACATCGCGGGGGATGATGCGATATCGCGTACGCGACATCGTAGGGGACGACGCAATATCGCATGGGATGCGATATCGTGGTGGCCGCGATATTGCGTACTCGATATCGCGGCTTGTGCATATCGCGTCTCATCACTAATTATTTTGGAATAATGTCTTGAAGCTAGATTTTGAGTTGGGCTAATTCATTTTGCAATTTTAGGATCTTTAACTTGATGTGTTGTAATATGGATTTAGTAATAACTAGCTTCCCTTTTGTGGAGATTAGTTTTGACCAGGTAATTGTAATGTCTTCAGAGATGTCAAAGATATCCTAGATGGCTTGTTCAATTTACACTAGTCTTTCTAGTGCATCTTCATGTTGATACACATCCATTATTCCCTTTTCATTTTCCTAAGACTTATCCAACTATAGGATGAGTTTTACCAATGGATAAGATGATTAGAAATAATGAAAACAATGTTGTATTAAGATTATATCAACTAAGAAAATAGGAGAATTAATGAAACTTTAACAAAATGTAGCACAAGTTAAAAGAAAAGTAAGAATTATAATAATAAGTGAATGTAATTTAGCTACCTATGATATTTTGGAAAGTATCGTATTAATCCTTAGTCATGATTTACATGACTTATAAAAGATGGTCCTCCCCAAAGCAAGCTTTTGCCCTTAATGCCCATGCATGACCACTCTTATAAGTGTTCATGGGCACTCAAGGAATTGAATTTGAAACATTGCCTTAGTCTAATATGCATGCATACAACTATTGATGTTGTAAGCTTGCACTATGCTACAAAAAATAATCAAATCCATAATTGAAACACAACAGTGAGATGATCATGGAGTTATAAAAGGAATTGATGAAGTAAGACATGAGATACCTTACCATGGTTATAGTGGATCCTAAGTGTAAAGCGTGATTAAAATAATCAATCATACCTATTATTTGAGAGTCCAAACCAAGTCCAACCACTAATAATGACATTACATTGCATCATCCAAGGTCCATCACCATGAGATCAACTACTTATCGTGTTAAAAACAAAGCTACTTAATAGGAAGAGATTAAAAATAATACATTAGAGCTATTAGAAATACTTAATTAATTGTTAATGCTTATGTTATGGACCTTGGTCATTGGTTAGTGAAGCATCTTCAAGCATGAATTACATGTCTTTCCAATCACATAATGAGACTAGTCCAATTTATTATGAAATTCTTGAAAGTAGCCTACTTTTAGGCATGGGTCACATGTATTTATTTATTATTCAAAGAAGAGGTGATGGGACCCATGAAATCAACCCCCCAAAATCAAAAGGATCCAATTGTTGTATCCATTGCTTTGGTCCTTCAAAATGTGTAGATACCCCACCATCTCTTTACCAACACTCATAAGACTTACTAGATTGATGTACATCATGGAAGAGAGATGGCAAAAAGTAGGTAGCCATGAGAATCTTAATGGTGATTCTCCTACTTGCATAGTGATCACCACATGATCCTTCATGTTCCTCTTGATGAACTTGTAGTTGGTTCTTCTCAAAAATATATCATTGCACTAGGTTGTTAGCATAGATTTTGTAGAGATTTCCCTTGATTTCCATGAAGTATTTACCTTGATGTAGGAATCATTAATTCCTATACTTGTCCTTGTAGAAGGGACTTTCTACTTCTTTGGGTATGTGAGGTAATCAACGAACCAAGCAGTGGTCACTATTAAGGACACTACAGTAGCTTGTGCAAATAAAGGCTTATTAGGATATTAATTTGACAAAAGGCTATTCATCTACCTTAATGTCTTATCTTAATTTGAAGAGATGGTTTGTAATAATATTTTTAGATCCCTTGTTGTCTATCATTGTAATGTTAAATTGTTGCAAGATCATAAGCCACCAAATTATTCTAGGGTTTATTATTGGCTTAGTCATGACTAATAGGATTGCATTGTGATCTATGTACACAAAGTTGGGATATCCAAGCACATAGCACTAAACTTCTTAAGAGTGTACATCATGACCATCGATTCTTTTTTTTTTTGTTGTAGTGTAATTTAACTATGCATTAGTTATACTTCTACTCATTCAATGGATCTAATATGGACACTTTTGATTGCCCATCTATGTGAGCACGATCCCTAATGCATAATTAGATACATTTATCAGGATGTGAGCTAGTTTAGATGAGTTTGGTGATTGCATAATTAAAGTATCCATAAGATTTTATTTAACAACCTCAAATGGCTTATCAAAATCCTCTGTCTAGTTAAAGGGTGCATCCTTCTTTGTAAGCTTAACCAATAGTTTAGCGATCTTAAAAAAATTCTCAATGAAGTGTCAATAGTACATTGTATGCTCAAGGAATAATCTCACATTTTTTATTTACTAAGGTCTCTACATGATTCCTTAGATAATCTTAACCTTATTTGAATTAACCTCAATGTATTTTTCTAAAATCTTATGCCCAAAGACTATACCTTTCTAGATCATGGGATGGCTCTTCTACTAGTTTAGCTTCAAGTTTTTCTTCACACACTCTTTAATACTTGTTCTAGTTCTTTCAGGGCTTGTTCAAAGTTGGAGCCATATGTGGATATGTTATCGATGAAGACTTTAATACCATCTCTAATTTGCTTAAGGAAGATGCTTAATACTATGTGTTGAAAGGTAGTAGGTGCATTATACAAGTTAAAGGGCATCTTCTTATATGCAAAAGTACCCTAAGGACTCATGAATGTGGTTTTAGATTGATCTTCTAATGTAATTTGAATTTATTTATAGTCAATATAACCATCCAGAAAACTATAGTACCTATGACCTAAAATTATGTCCAACACTTAATCAATAAATGGTAATTGAAAATGATCCTTAAATGTTGTCATGTTTAGTAATATGAAATTAATGCAAATTTGTCTATAGCATTCTTTTTTTTTTTGGTATAATCAATAGTGGGATTATCTAATTACTATCTGTGATAGGATAGATAAACTCAAGTCTTAGTAGTTTTTAAATTTTCCTCTTGATCACTTACTTTAGTTCTAGGTTCAACGTACATTGTGGTTGGCACTTGGGTTTTATTGCAAGATATGTATGTATGTGAGGTTGGCATATACATGGATTGATTTTAGTGATCTCATCATAGCTTCATGCAAATGATATGGTCCATTTGTTTAGAAATTTCAATAGCCTCTTCTTTTGTTCTTCTATTAGCTCTACATTGATTATTATTGGCTTTCAATTCTAAAGAAAAAAATATTCTAGTTGATGAAGTGTCATTAAGTTGATGCATCAACTAGGCCACGTATATGGGGCTGCGTATACGCAGCCGCGTTGATGCGGGCTCATCGACGTAGCCCTTCTACGTCGATGTGGCCTAGTTTATGCAGCCGCCTATCTCGGCCTATAAATAAGAGGGCCTTCTACCTCATTTAGACATCTTTTGAGTAGTTGTAGCGAAGCCCTTGCATTTTGTTTCAGTAGGAGTTAGATTATTTTCGCAAGTGCATGCCCGCACTGTGATGCTTGTAATAGTATGACACCTTTATTCAAGTGTGACGTTCTTGGACGCGCACATGACAGAAAATAAAGATCGAGATTACTTCATCATTGTAGCATTCACTTAGATTTAATTGTTTAATTGTTATTGTTATTTATTATTATTTTAGTTAATATTTCTTTATCATCATTTACTATTCCTGTTGTTAAATGTGGAGTGAGTACGACTTAATCACAAGCATTTAAGTGTGACTACTTGGTAACCCAACAGTGTACCTAGGATCTACGCTTGGTAACCCCAGTTGTAGTCGTGCACCAGGTTCAAGATGTGTATAGATGATTAAGGAATGGATTCTCATCGCACTTAGGTTAGCTTAGACTTCTTTTCCTATTACTCATTAGTTTAATCAAGATTATTTTCCATTGTCTCTAGGAGTAGCACTAATTTAGGATCACATCATACACCTCACTCTGGACTAAACCATATGTGACAAAGCAAATACTAGTCCAGGTGGGAAGATAGCGAACTGGGATCAACGTGTAACGATTTAGATGCCACAACTAGCCTGTCCACAGAGTTCGACCGGATCATGCGTGAACGCTCGTATTCATATGGTTGAGTGTAAGGGTACCTCGCCGCTCATCACTAGTGATCCTAAAAATGTCTTTAGCTCTATTGGTTTTAGCTCAAGTTCATCTAGAATTTCTCACTCTTCCCAATCAGCATGTTCATCTTATTACACTTGTGATACTTGGGAGAGTTGTTGTTTCATGTTCTCCATCCTATTTAGCTCCTTAACATATGAGTTGGTAAGTGCTTTTGCTAGTTTCATGCACATTTTGAATTTGCAAATTTTATCTATTGTCAACCATTAAGTTCTTTTTTAATTTGTGATTGTTATGTACAAGAATTTTTGGATCCATACATCTTCTTCACATGTATTACATACCATGATGCTTCTCTGACTAAAAGTCCAAACTTTTGGCATATAGTTATACCTTGTGTTGTTATTTGTGTTGCATGAAATATGCTTCTTCACAATGACTCCATGCTCATTTTCCTTGGAAATATTCAATGAAAAATCTTTGATCTCCATCTTAGTGTTAATGGTACTCAATCAAGCTCCTCCCATAATGATGGGAAAGTCCTCCTTGTAATTGTCCATATGAGTTACAAGAAAATTTGCAAGATATAAACACTCATTGGTAGTAGTCATAATGTCCTCTACTAATCCCAAAGGCATAGTGATGGATTGGCCTACAAACTCTAATATGATATTACACTTCTTCAATGATGGTAGGTTCTAAGCTTGATCCATCTTAGAAGAGGTCACATTCACTCCAAAACTTGAGTCTAGAGCATTACAGGGAACATTCCACATAGTTTACAAATAAATGAGGGGACTTTCAAGATCAGTTCTCTTCGTAGAAATGTTTTCTACTATTATTTAGTTTGTAACAACATGGGTCTACATGATAGTTTGTAAATGAACATTTTGATTTGAAGGTAGCTCTTGAGTGATTTGGGAGGATGTAGGTATGGGATTCATAGTCACAAATGCTTGTGAAAATTTAGGTGGGCTAAAAGGATTTAAAAATGGGTACTTCTAGTGCTTATGCTTGGAACTGCTTAAGTTATCATCCACCTACATGTTCATAGATTTAGTAGTATTTTGTTGTTATGGTTATGAATGAATTTCAGCTTGCATTACTGGAGATAACAAAGGATTAGGATTATGAAGTTGAGAGTATTAATGAGGATGAGAAGTATATGAAGGAGATTCATTTTGCAGGGTGGTAGGTTTGTGGTACTCCAAAGGGTAGTACTAATGAGCATAAGCATGGATAGTAAAGCGGGTTGGAGCCATTGGTTGTTGAGCATAATCCCCATAAGGATTAGGTTTCCTAGAGGGGTATTATTGCCTTAGTGGTAGCATTCCCCATAACTGTGGATTTTTCTAGTGTTGTTGAGAATACTCCTAAGATTGAGGTGGAGCCCTACTAGGATAGTAGTATTATTGATGAGAGGGCTACCTAGTTGTCTTGAGGGTAATACAAGCTCTTGAGCATTTTTCTTTTGATGAATTTCAAATTTAAAACATAAGCTTGAGACTCTTGAAGATGTGACAACATAGAACAACATCTCTTAAGATTCTTGTATTAACAAATCTCACAACCATCATCATGAAAACTTGAGTCTACAACTCTCTCAACTATAGCTATTTTTTCTTTCTTCTAGAAATATTCCATGTCTATGCCTTTATTTTTTCATTTGTCCTTATCTTTAGCTCTACCCTACTTTGCTTTCTCCTCAATGATTTTCAAATATGATTAAAACATTTCATCAATTGAGTCTCGCATCTTGTCAACCTTCACCAAAGTTTTAGTAATTGATTTTTGTATTGATAAGGTTTTTTGTTGGACCACCTCTTCCAATGATGTCTTCTCTTTGAGTTCATAGAGATGAACCTCCTTCTTATTGAGATATGGGTCCCTATTATACTCCTTTGTACTTTTTTCTTCTTAAGTTATTCTTCTTTCTTTGCTACTTAATTAATAAGCCTCTAAATTTAATGTGCTAACATCTCTAAAAGCCTTCCTTGGGCATAGATCCTAAGGGTTTTTGTGGTTTTGTTCTAGAGACCACCTATAATATATCTTAGCTATTCATGTTGAGAAAAGCCATGGCTTAGACATATGTGTAGTAGAGAGTAGTACTTTTTCAATGTTTCATGAAGGGGTTTGTGATTACCTTGCTTCTACCCTTGAAGCTACTTCCTTAAGTTAGACATTCTCAAGTATGTTTAGTATTTATCATTAAAGAGTTCTAGCATCATACACTATCACCTATAGATTCTAGTTCTAAAAATTAGTACTAGTTTTTAGCTTCCTTGATAAGTATTCTTGGAAATAGCTTCAACTTTTGCCATTCATGTTCAATGTTTTTTAAGGGGTAGACATCATGGAAGGCTTGCAAATGATGTTGTGAATCAACATTGTAGTCTTTTTTAAACTTAAGGATAATGTTTATGTCTAGCTTTTTAATTTTCTTGTCTCTTTAATGTTTGGTTGGGATATATATTACCTTCTTAATATTGATCATACTTGTTGTAGGAAGTAAGGGTTCATCATAGTTATCTTGTTCATCATGGTCCTTATCATAACCATGTTGCCTTTATTTTTGCTTGCTATACCTTCTTTCTTGTTCATGCCCTATCTCTAAATTTCATCCACTATCTCTTCTTCCATTTTTGTAATGATCTCTTTGGTCATCTCCATCATATCATCTACCATTGCTTCTATTTTCTTAAACATGTTCATCTTTGTTTGGGCTTGATAATGATGGGGATAAGGATGATGGAAAGCTAGAAAATTTATGCTAGATTGCTCTCCTTTTATGACTCCTTTGGTTATCTCTAGTTAGCCTACTAGAAGACCTAGACCTGAAGTTCCTCCTCATGTTAGGTCATGCTCTCCATTTTTTTGGTTGCTAGCTAAGATTGAACATAACCACTAATTTATCATGTCATAGGTAGTGAAGAAGGAAAGGATTTTAGGAATGTGATATGCTAGATTGATATTTTGTATATTTCTTTTCAGATTGCAATGTTAACATAATGGTAGCTCTCTTTTTCTTGGTAGCTTTAGTGGGCTAATAGTGCCTAGATACCTCATTAGCCACCTTGTAATCATTAGCAGCTACTTTAAGTCCAACTCTCATCAATGCTACAATGAACATGAATGGAATTAAGTGATCAAGTGATAACATAAGGTTGCCTTCTATCCTTCCATTACAACTATTCATCTTGGTGAAGAATGAAAGTAAAGTCAAGATAGTAGGAATTTGAAAGTTGGTAGATAACTTTAACCTGTTGTGATGTGTCATCCCTATTCTTAATTATTCTGTCATATCCCCTTGTAAAATGATTAACAGGTTGTGAATTAGCCCTATGAGAAGAAGATAATTTTAGTTTTTTGTGTATGTTTGAATAAAACAATATTATTTTTCAAAACATGAATCTTTAAGTCTTAAGAAAAGAATCATTACCTAGAACCACAATGCTCATCCTACTAAGAAGGATCTTAGGAGGGTTGGTAAATGAGAAAAAGCCTAACCTCTTTGAGTGGTTAGGCCGAAGCTTGAACCTAGGTCTTCAACTTAAGAAATAAGCACCTTATCATCACTCCAAATGATGATCTCTCTTTAAGTTCTAAGAGTGACTATGAATAATTTTAACTATTGAATCACTAACACTAGTCCCCAACAATGGTGTTAATATTGAGCGTTGAGTAGTTCCAATGCCCAACTAAACAAATCATAAATATATACAAGTGACTTGATTGATATCCATGAATTGGACTAGTGTGGTGACTAGATAGCTAAGCATTTGATCATAGGTTTTTGTCTTTCCAATTACACTCATGTAGCCCTAGGATCTATGGTTAACTATAATTGAGGTATATGATATTAATATCATCTAGTCTATATTAAAATATTCAAATTTAATCTAAACTAATCTAAGTACATGAAATAAAATCTATTTTAGACTAGGCAATAAGCATTTGTTCCTAGTTTTCCATAGACATCCCAGACTTACATAATTGCTGCTAGGTCACCAAGTAATTACTATTAGGAAAATGAAGTAAGAGCACTATTGGGATTACCAAATGTATGTGTTATGCTTAAAACCAATCATACATATGTTGCCATAACTATTGTACAATAATACATAAATAATTAACTAAGAGCATGCAAAGTAAAGCAACAAATAAATTAAAATGCAAGTAAAGAAAACAGTAAACTAAGCCGAGTGTTGTAATGAAGGTAAATTAATTTTGATCTTTATTGTCATTCATGAAATGTATCAAAATACATGGTCACTCCAATAAGATTCATGTTAGAAAATTTAAGTTCACACTATAGGCACTTAGTGACAAGTTCTAACTTCTATAGAAACAAATTGCAAGAGCTTTGCTAAGATTATGATCAAATAGTGCATTTAATGCGATTTGTGATAGTTATTTATAGACTTCATCATTCCTAGATATGTCATATCTATGATATCGTATGAAAGTCTACAATGTCATAGTTATGACATCATAGTTACAATGCAGTACATGTAAAGAATGCTTCATCAACATATGAAAAGAAATTATTAAAAATAAAATATTTAAATAATAAAAGAAATAAAATGATGAAATACAAACAACGATTTCTAGTTATTGGAACTTGAAATAGCTTAGTGATATTTTTAAGATTTGGCCAAGAAAAAGATTTTGTTCTTATAAGTAAAGATCTATTACAAATAAAAAATGATTTAACTTTTCATAAAGGTGAATTGGGAAAAAGAACTCATGTAGTTGATCCCATTATGTTAGGACAAGACTAATGAGTGGTGAGGTACCCCTACATCCAACCATATGAATTACAAGCATTCATGCACAATTCGGTTGAATTCCATAGACCTGAAGTTCCTAAGTACATTGGTTCCAAGAAGTGAAATCTAATCACGACAATCATTATGTTCTCAACTACACTTGTGGAGCTTAATTGTATGGTTAAATGTAATTGAGGCACATGATTTTTATTATTTTATATTTTATTTTTCTATGATTAAGAATAGGTTGAAACTTAATTTATAAATCAATTTAACTAATCTAAGTGCTAATCAATAACTAGCTATCCTAACATAAGTATCTAGTCCCACTTTCCATGCACATCTTGAACATGTATAATGTTGTTGGGTTACCAAATGTTAAGTACTGTTGGGATTACCAAGAGTCATATGCATGTTTGAAGTGGTCATACTTATGTGCTTAATTAATTCTATTTAATCAAACTACCTTACTCTAGCTTAATTATGTGGCAATATTAAATGAAATTTCATTAAACATTAATTGCATGAATAAAATATTTAAGCTAGCCAAGGTGATGCAAGGTTTGATAAGAAAGCTCATCTTTATTGTTGCACACACTACCATGCTCAAGTACAACAGTGCTCAAATAAAGATGCATACACTTAATGACTTCTATTGTGGGCACTTTGGAAAATATTCTAACTTTGGAGAAAAGAAACTATAAGAGCTTTGCTATGCTATGACAAAAACTATCTCAAAACCCTATGCCCAAGCACTATATTTATAGGCTGGTACATACCCTATGATATCAAATATTCGACATCACATCTTGGGACCCAATATCACGTATCTAATATTAGGGCTATGATATTGGATATTTGATATCAGAGCCAGGAAAAATATGACTCATCAAAGACTAATTTAATAAGTAAAGTTCCACATCCTTATCAAATCCTATGTATGCATTTGATATCGAAGCTAGGAAAAATATGACTCATCAAAGACTAATTTGATAAGTAAAGATCCACATCCTTACCGAATCCTAAAGTTAAAAACTCTACTAGCTAGCATGGAGTATGCATTTTTGAATAATGGAAAGTTGGATATAATTAATGAAAATCTTGCTCTTGAACAAAAAGAAAAGTTGTTGAACGTGGTTAACAAGTGGCCAACAGCCTTTGCTTGGTCATATCTTGAATTGACAGGAATCAATTCAAGGATATGCTAGCATTGTATTTACACTGACCAAGCCATGAAGCCAAGAAGGTAGATATAGAGGTAGTTGAATCCAAAATTGAAGCAGATTGTGAAGGAGGAAATAGAACAACTCCTCAAGGCAAGGTTCATCTATCCCATCACGGATAGTAAGTGGGTTAGTCCACTTGTAATTGTACCAAATAAAGGTGGCTTGTGGTTGGTCTACATTAACTTTGGGATGTTAAATATGACAACATTTAAAGATCATTTTCCATTGTCATTTGTGGACTAAGTGTTGGATAGTATCTCTGGGCATTGCTATTATAGCTTCTTGGATGGTTATATTGGCTATAACCAAATCCAAATTGCACTGGAAGGTCAGGCCAAGATAACATTCATGAGGCCTTAGAGGACTTTTGCATATTGTAATATGCCATTTGGTCTATACAATGTCCCTGCAACATTTCAACACTTGGTCCTTAGTATTTTCCAACAACAAATTGGTAGTGGGGTAGAAGGCTTCATGGATGACCTCTCTACATATGGGGCTACATTTGAGCAAGCCCTAGATCACCTTGAGTAAGCACTAAAGAGATGTGTTGAAACAAACCTCAAGCTCAATTGGAAGAAAAGCCATTTAATGGTCTAGAAAGGCATAGTATTGGGACATAAAATTACTTAGGTAGGGATTGAGATAGAACTAGAAAAAAGAAGGGTCATCCAAGGAATCACATGCTAGCCAGAGATAGTTAATGATGTTCAATCATTTCTTAGACACACTGGCTACCACTGACAATTCATAGAGAATTTCTCTAAGATCACAAAGCTATTGTTCAAGCTTATGAAGAAAGATGCTCCATTCATTTGGACTAAGGAGTGTGAATATGCATCCCAATAGTTGAAGGAAAAACTTGTAGAAACTCTAATTCTACAGGCACCAGACTAGTCTAAACCATTCCACATAATGATGGATGCATCTAATTATGCTTTGGGTGCCATGGTTATGTAGTTGGATGATAAAAAAAATGTCCATATTACATCCAGTATGTGAGCCAATGCATTATGGATGCACAGTTGAATTACACCACAACTAAGAAAGAACTGATGGTAGTGGTTTATGCTCTCAAAAAGTTCAAGAACTCTATGCTTGGATACAAAGTATTTGCGCACATAGATCATAGTGCGATTCGCTTCCTGATGAATAAGCCAATGATGAGCCTCCATATCATACAATGGCTCATGATCTTGTAGTAATTCAATCTCACAATGATGGATTGGAAAGATACTAAGAATGTCGTCATTGATGACCTCTCTTGGTTAAGATGGGATAATAAAGAGGAGGAGAGCCTACTCTTTGATCAATTTTCAGATGAACTTCTCTTTATAGGAGCAATAAATGACCAAGTGCCCATAGAAATAAAATGGTACAATGACATTCTCACTCAAGAGATGCCACAAGGTCTAGACTTTAGGAAGAAACAACAATTTCTTCATTGGGCAAAGTACTTCATGGAAATTAATGGACACATTTACAAGGTGTGCATTGATGGCCTGGTTTGTTGGTATGTCCCTGATGTGGACCAAAAATGTGTTCTTCAAGATGCTCATGAAGGCCCTTACGGAGGCCACTATGCAAGGAGATGCATGACCATAAAAATCCCAATGGCAAAATATTATTGGCTTGCAATCTTTAGGGATGTCCACCAGTTTATCTGATTTTGTGAATGCTGCCAAAGAGATTGTAGGATGACGGCTTGAATGGAGGGTCATCAAAAATGGATTCAACCATTGGAGCCCTTTGACATATGAAACATAGACTTCATGGATCCCATCACATCCATGTGCAATGGAAAGGCATATATCATCATAGCAGTTGACTATTGCACCAAATGGGTAGAAGTAACAGCCATCACCGATTGTTCATCATCCACTGTTGCTAGATTTGTAGAACAAAATGTTGTAAATTGATTTGGGGTGCCATGTGCACTAATTTCTAACAATGAAACTCACTTTACATGTGCCACCTATTGAAAAATTACACAATTCTTGGGGTTCAAACATAAATTAACAACATCCTATCATCCCCAAGCCAACGGTCAAGTAGAGGTAACTAACAGGGAGATTACAAAGATTCTAATAAGAACCATAAGCAAATATAGGAAAGGCTAGAGCATAAAACTCAATGATGCCCTTTGGGCCTACTGCTCAACATGGAAATTTCCTATTGGCTACTCTCCCTACAAGTTAGTGTATAGAAAACTTCTAATGCTCTAGATTCAATTTTAGCTTTGTACACTCTCAATAGCTTGTGATTTAGACCTTAACCTAAGTCTAGCACAAAGAGAAAGATTGATCAACCTGAATGTGCCAGATGAAAATCAATTAGTGGCCTTATCTTTGAATGAAGTACATAAGACATTCAACAAGCAATGTCATGACCTTAGAATATGGAAAGTAAAAATTCAATTGGGAGATAAGGTTCTCTATTGGAATCCCACACATGGACCCTAGAAGACAAAGTTCCAAACATTGTGGGAGAGACCTTATATATTTGATCATACCTTTTCCTCTGGGGCCATGTTAATCTACAAACCTAAGAGCTCAAATAAAAAGTAGTTGGTCAACATCCAACAAGTAAAGCTTTTCCATGAGCCCAAGTAAGCTAGTGCAACAAATACCTCAACAAATAGACAACCACATTCAATTTTTTGGATCTCCTTTGATGAGTTGTGAGATATCCCTACACTCAACCATATGAATATGAGCGTGCAGTCACAGTTCACTGTCTTCCCACTTGGACTAGTATTATATTTTTCACGTATGGTTTAGTCTAGAGTGAGGTGTATGATGTGTTCCTAATTCTAATGCTACTCCTGAACGCAATGGAAGGTAATATTAACTAAGCTAGGGAGGAAAAGTTAAGAAAATATAATCTAGCCTAAGTGCGATGAGCAGCTGATTCCTTGATTATCCGTACACAACTTGGACTTCGTGCATGACTACCATTGGGATTACCAAGTGTAGATCGTAGGTATGACACTGGGTTACGAAGTAGTCACACTTAAATGCTCGTAATCAAGTCGTACTCATTCCGCGTTACTAGGAGTTTAAGGGTGAGAGAGAAAGCAGTAAATAATAATTAAATAAATAAATAAATAAATAAATAACAAAGTGAATGCTACAATGATGAAGTAATCTCGATCTTTATTGACGGTCATGTGCGCATCCAAGTACATCACACTCGAATAAAGAATGCCGTACAATTACATTCACCACACTACGGGCAGACATTGGAAAATAATTCTGTCTCTGGAGGGATCAAATTGCCAAAGCTTCACTACAATTTAAAACTAGGATGATAAACAAGGGAGAGCCGCTTCTTATTTATAGACATTGTGGTGGACTGCGATATTACGTATGCTATATCATAGGGGAAGACGCGATATCGCGTATGTGATATCACATGGGATGTGATATCGCGATGGATGTGATATCACGGCCCGTGCGATATCGTGTCCCATCATACCCCCAGGATTGAATAAAAACTCATCCTCAAGTTATAGTGATTACACAGTGGATAGGTATGGGATTATTAGATGGGAAAAACAAATGAAATGATGCTGCAGTGTGGGAAGACACAACATAGAAAAATGCTACAACTACAAAAATGTGGAACTCATGTAGTTCCTGGTGGCGGTGGCTCCTCCATCGGTGTCGTCCCTTTGTCATGTGCTTTAGGCTTTGAAGCTTGATGACATTGAAGTATGGCTTAGAGCTTCTCCTCTTCGGTCTGAGGGTCTTGTGCCGTCCATGCTAGGGTTCCAATGTTTAACGGAGTTGACACCTCCCACGGATAGGGTAGTTGCAGGAACATCTAGTTGGCTTTGACATACCATGCCGCGAATACCCGTCGTTCCTCCTAATAGGCTCTAGCTTTATTCTTGTATTCATGAAGGACCGTTAGCCATCGAGCCAAGTTGGTTGCAATGTCTTTCTGTCCTTGGTAGCTTGCTTTTACCACCTCAAGTTCAGAATTTGTGACATCTAGTTTCTCAACCAGCTTCTTGCGCTTTGCAAATTCTGCTTCATATTTGATGTGGGTGGAAGCTACTTGCTACTCGAGCTCTGACCTTGGATGCCTTGCTGTTAACATGGTAAGGTTGGCATATCTGAGGTTTGCCAACTCCATGTATTCTATCAAGTCTTGAATCTGCAGGTCCCAGTTCTTAACTTCTTCCTGGTGGGCAAAGGCGTAAGTGTCCAATATGGCCCTCCAATTAGTGTGTTGAGCACTGATAGTGTTGATTTGGGCTTTGGCCATATGGATCTCCTTTTCTAGGATTTTTTTGTACATCCCCACCTGATCATGGAAATGCTCCTTCAGCTTCTCACATCATTTACCCTCATTCTACCACGTGCTTATTTCAATTGTTGACTTTTGGCGAATAGCATGTACCTCCTCCATTGAGAGGGTTCAGTTTTCTCTGGCTAAATAGCTTACATCTCGGTTGACCCAGAAAAATTGTTCTCGTAATTGATGAAAGTGTTCATTGAGAATGTTCTTTTGCTTCTCTATAGTGATCAACCGAAGATTGTCTGCAACTAGCTGCTTGTTTTCTTCTTCTAAGGCTTTGAGTGCCTTAAGATGCGCTTGGGTTTGCGCCTATGATGCGGAGGCATCCCAAATAGCCTTCTCATTTTCTTCTACCACCCTTTTATTCTCTGCGGTTAGTTTTGTTAGTTGCTCGATTCTGAAATTTTCTAGTTGGTATGCGGGAACAAATTGTAGAGGATACCACTGTGCTGCTTGTAATACTACGAGCTGCTCTTGTAATTTTTGCACTTCAGCTTCAGCATGCTCGGCCCTTACTTTGGATATGACCAGCTTTCCATTTATAGAAATGAGGTCTGATTGAATTGCTGTGACATCCTAAGGGATGTTAAACAGGGATGTCAGAACTTGCCTTGTTTGTAGCAATCGATCTAGTGCATCCTCATGTTCCGTAGGAGTCATTGAGGTTTCGGCAAGAGTTTGAGCATCTCGTGCTCCTGAGAGATCTACTAGTGGCACAATAGGTATGTTGAAGGATTATTTGATGTGGTTAGTGACCACTTCAGCAACTCCCGTGACATTCTAGTGTTACATGACCACCATAGTGGCCCCTTCGCCAGTCTCTAACTGCACCTGAAAAGATGCCGTGTTTCCTGAGATTTGTTGCAACCATCTACTTTCCCCTCTTATTTGAATGGATAATTCGTCCCTTGTGTGAAGTAATGAAACTGTAGGCTGATTGACATTATCAATGACACAAAAGAGGTTTGTGTCATCACGACTTCCCCAACTGACCATCTCAGTGATGGTCCTGAGATGGTTCATCGACGGTCTATAGTCTTGCGATGGTGGTGGTTGATCCTAGCTTGTGCTAGGCCCTGCTTCTTGTTGTTAGCTGGGACCTGTGGCTGGAGGTTGACTAGTTCCAACCACATGTTCTTCTTGTTTTTCTTGTTCTGGTCTCAGCTCTTTGCCAGTGCTCTTTCTCGGAGTTGGCACCTTTAGCAACTCTGGATATGAAGTAGTCTGGGCTTTTCGGAGGACATCATTGGTGTATCCCTAGATACCAACACATCGACAAAGATTTTTGATAAGACAAGGGAAAGGCAACGCCATCTTCCCTGTCTTTTGTTCCTCGAATTGCCTCAGGATCTCCGTCAAATATAGATGGGGTAGGTTAGCGTTAACATTTCCCATCAACACTGCACATGCTCTAGCTGCATATGTAGATATTCTTTTTAAGCCTTTTTTGGGGAAGAGGTGATACGTCCCAATTTTGAAATAAACTCTCTCTTCTGTCATCAATTCACCAAATGCTTTGTCTTTGCCATAAGCCTTCTCCAACCAATCCTTTCATACATCGGGGTCTGAATGGGTGGATAACTGAGCAACCTGGGGCCCTAAATTCAGAAGATTTAACACTTTCGAAATATCCTACGTAGAGAAATCAACTGTCATACCACAAATGTTAACAGTGGTGCCTTGCTCCCTATTGTGCTAGAACTGGTACATTTTTCCTAGGTACCAAGCACTACTTTCAAAGAGGATAGGCCATAAGGGAGATCCTTTGAGGTGATCCCTAACAGCCTCAGGAGTGAACTTTGCAAAGGATTTGAAGTTCAACTCCATAATCACCCCAGTGAATGTGGACTTCTCATGGATAGCCTGAACACATTCTGGGGGCAACGTGAGTTGTTGTCCTAGTTCAGGTGTAGCAGTAGCTCCTCCTTCTGCCTACCCGGACCATCCAATAGGAGGTTTGTCTTGATGGATGCTAAATGATTGCTCCTCCTATTCTGCATGTTGTCAGGTAGGTCTTTGTCTTCCACCTTTTTGAGCTTGTTTACTTCCACCTTGGGCAGGACCCTCCTGCTATCCACGTTTCGGGGCCATCTCCAATCACACGGGCCAAGCGTTAGTAAGGTTATTTTCGAAGTCAAGTTATACCTTACTGCTTTCCTTAGTTAAAGATCTTATGTTATCATGTGTGATCGTGCCTGAAAGTTTATAATAATGAGTCCTGTGACTTAGGTGGTTTCCATTTTAGTTTCCCGGTATACCTAAGGGTTATATGATTTTTGGCACAATTATTCTAAGTGTTAAAGTTAATTACCCTAATTGATGTCCTTTGGGTGATGATAAATTTCAAAAAATTTAGGCACTTTTTGGTAAGTGTCTCTCCCCCATGACTAAGCTGACACTCTAGATTCAAGCAGGTTTAAACGGAATAAAAATCGGAGCACCAGTGAGCGAAATATGAGTAGAAAAGCAAGGGTCATGCAATCGCAAGTCGTAGAGAAAAATTTCAACAACTCCCCCCTGTGTGAATGACAAAATGATGCTAAGTGTTGCGGCAGGGGTACCTATTTATAGGTAAATGGGAAGTGATATCGCGTATGATACATCGCGTATGCGATATCACGTGGGATGTGATATTGCGTATGCGATATCTTGTCCCTAGTGATGTGAGACACCAAGGAAATACTAAATTTTTTAATGATTTTCTTGAAATTAATGTGGAATATTGAGGACATTGGAAATTATTAAGATGTTCTAGGGTAATTTCATTGATTCGAGAGACACCAGTAATGATAATGATGTGAACTTTAGCAATAAAAACTTGGCGATTAAGAAAAAGGGAATGTAATAATACATTGGAATGTTAAAATTTAGAGGGATAATAGTAGGGAAAGGAAATCAATTGAAAAATTAAGCTGAGGGTAAGAAATTATGTGTGTAAGCTATGTCCTAAGTGAAGATTACAAAAGTGGATCCTCCCAAAAGTAGGTTCTTACCTATAATGCGCTTGTGTAAGCACACTTAAAGTATCCGTGGGCACTAGAAGGGTTAAATGTAGTCCACACTAACTCCACAAAACACACACATGTAAATATCACCGAAATGAGATGAAAATTCTATGCTACATGGGACACGAGCTACAATTACACAAACAATGAGATGAGACGAAGTATAGAAGGGATCGTAGAGATTGGGACATGAGGTAACTGACCCAGGGCATAATGAATCCTGTGTGTAAAGCATGATTAATGTGTCATTAACTCATCATTCTAAGATTAGGATGTGGTTGGTTTGAGGCTAGAGTTGGAATGAGATTTGCCAAGTTACATTAATCATGAAACACACAAGGGGCTGTACACCACCTTGTTCTTGGGATTCCATTCCATTCCATTCTCTTCTCTCCACCCTTCTCTCCATTGTTCACCTCATTGTCGGTTGTATCATTAGTGTATATTTTGGTTGATGCATTGTTTTCTTTTTGGTAAATTCTTGTGGTTAAGACTTTAACTCTTGTTCCAAATGACATTCCCAAAGCCTACGGACTCTTTGAATGTGGGTTTGTTAGGGCATTAAGGGCATGAGCCTGCTTTGGGGAGGATCCACTGACATTCCTATTTGGTGCACCAGTTAAATTCTTTCCCCTAACATTTTTGCCATCTATTTTATTTTGTTCATTTCCATCTTGACATCCATTTCATCGATGTTACAGTTGTCTCTTTTTCTTCATCTTTCTTGTTCTTATTCTTTCTCCATTCTATCGCTACCGGAGGTTTGCAATTAGTCATGGGGGTACAGGGCCTAATTTTTTCAATTTTCTCCTAACCCCTACACCTTCAATAGTCACCATTAATACATCCCTAGATCCGCAATCAGCCATACCACAACCTAGCCAATTGGAATTACATCGAAGCAAGGTATCAATTGCATTGTGATTCATTTACCCTTGCTAATATAAGACTATGTTGTGTGTGCAGATGGCAATCATACAACAACAGATTGGATTTGGAGGGAGTCCTTGGAATGGAGTGGTGTTGAAGTAGCTATGCAAGGAGCAAGATCGATGGCGTGCTTATGGATGGACAATGAAAGGTGTAATCTTGGCATTGTCAGTAGCAATAATTCTTTCTTTCTCTCTTTCTTTCTTAGCTGCCAAATGAGGCCAGATGTCAATGTATTACGGTGTTCACTCTTATTTTCATGAACACTAGTTTTGTTGTCTTGTAATGATGATCCGTTCACATGTCATCCCATTAGTTCCATTTGAGTTAATAATCCCATACCTTTCCAATATTATTGTAAGAAACTCGAGGACGAGTTTTCATTTAGTCATGGGGGTATTGTATTGACCTAAATCATCGGTGTGAGACTGGAAAGGAAACAGACACCAAAAGATCGTCGGGTAGCCATAGCTGACCCTACCTTCACCCAAGGACAAGCTAGAAAAGTAAATGAAGGTAGAGTTCCTTAGATGGTCTGCACACAAATTAACCAAGGACTTCCCCGAACGTAAGCTACAGCTAGCGCTGGGGTTATCTTAAAATGTGTAAATACGTGTAAAATGTAAACATGAGCCGTAAGACATAAGACACAAATGTAAACGTAAGGCGTAAAAAAAATGTAAACTATAAACTGAATGTAAGTAGAAATGTAAACAAAATGTAAAACAGAAAACAGAAATAATTTTTGGTTGGCAAAACGGAAATGATGTATTACTTAGAAAAGATGTGCACGGGTCAAAGCGTAGTTGTGTGTAGATGGTAGGTCGAATGCCTAACCCCGGGGTGATGTAACATGATGATGCGATGATGTGATGTGATGAATGTGAGAAATGCTTGGATGCCAATAGTCAGGTATGCCGAGCGCCCAAAGATTGTAGGTTCTATCCTCTCTCAGAATTGCCAATCTCTCCAATTTTTTTGCCTCCCTAGTTTATGTGATTTGACAAGGTATTTATAGGGTTGGGCTGGGTTCGGGCACAAAATTCAAGAATGGAATCAACGGCTGGGAGATGAGAGGAAAGCAAATCTAGTGACATGTGTCCAACAGACAGTTGTGCTCGGGTTGGATGTGTGTTGGATAGTTGTGCACGAGTTGGATTTGTGTCGGATAGTTGTGCACGAGTTGGATGTGTGTTGGCAAGCTACATTCTTGACCAAGTACATTGCATTTTACAATTTATGGGTTATTCAAGCCCATGAAAGTACATTTAATTTAGACATGAGGGCCTAACTATCCCACAAATGAAGATTTACAATGAAATGTACAAGGAAAATTCGATCCATCTTGCTTGAAACTTCTTTGTCCCTAGGTTTTCTGGAATTTTCTAGAAGTTAAGAATTTTTTGGAATTTTTTAGAATTTTCTGGTGCTAAGAATTTTTTGGAATTTTTTGCCATTTTCTGGAGTTTTCTAGGAGTTGCTGATGCTGAGAATTTTTTGGAATTTTTTGCCATTTTTTTTGAAATTTTCTGGGAGTTGTTGATGTTGAGAATTTTTTGAAATTTTCTGGAATTTTCTGATGCTAAGAATTTTCTAGAATTTTTTAGAATTTTCTGAAAGTTGGTCATGCTGGACTCACGTTGCCAGCATGACCTGGGCGTCAGTGGCAAAAATGAGTGTTTTTGAAGCTAAAATATAAAGTTCTGGAAGCTGAAACTTGGAGAAATCATTAATGGACCTTGAGAGTGACTTGTCCCTTCAAAATCAGATCATTTTGATGCTATTTTGAGGCTCTAAAAGTTGGTCACACTGTGTTCATGCCTAGCATGACTGCCCAGTGTGACCTGCAAAAAACTGTGTAGTTTGGCTTAAAATTTGGACTCCTAAATGCTGAGACTTGGAGTGGACATCAATAGCTCTTGAGGATGGCTTGCACCCTCAAATTTAGACCACTTTTTTTGATTTTGAAACTATTGGAGCTGCTCACGCTGAGGGCAAGCTAGCTTAATAGTGTGATCAAGCTGGCTTGAGCAACTTGGACTTGAGTTTCATGCCTTAGTCAAATTTTCCCTCTCGAATGCTTGAAAGGGCTTGAGTTGTTTTTGTTTCAAAGTGTTAGGAAAAAATTAGTGGTGTTTCATTAGTCCCTCTTTGTTGATGTCTGGAGGAATCCATCGGAGAGGCATTGACAAAGAAGTGAAAAAAACCATGAACGACCAAGTACCAAACATTAACCGTCAACCCTTGGCTGGATGTCATCGCACCATTTTCAAAAGTACATGGGATTGAGGAAATGTGGTTCAAGATGAAAGGGAATCAATTGTAACTAGGGAAGCTAAGAGTTGGTCAAGGGTGACAATTGCTATTGGAATTTGTTGGAGAGGAATGCTCTCTCATGAACAAGTTATGTCATTGGTCCTTGTCAACAGCCGGGTTTTCAGCAGACTCGGAACCAAGACATAGGAGGTGCGTTCTTTGGAGAAACGAGACTCTTATAGAGTATTTGCAGGGCCTGTTGTAAATAGCCAAACCCACGCGATGATGTGTAACATGGTCTCTTTAAGACACGAGTGTAACTATTTTTCAAGATAATTGCCTTCTCGCCTAGGGCTTGTATGAGAAGTGCCAACAATCCATGATTTGTGATGTCGACGGGGTCATGAAGACCTTTTCCATGCATTTTGCTCTTTGACCCTTTTTTGTTCTTTTTCCTTTTTATTTTTCTTGTTTGTTTCTTTTTTTTTATCTTTCTCTTTCTTTTATTTTTCTTTTTCTCTTTGGTCTTTTTGAAAGAGCTTGCTTTTAGTGCCGTGCTCGTGTTTATGCACTTACATTTTGCATAATGTATTGTGTATCATGTTTTGTGTTGCAACTGCTTAGAGAGTTACAGTGTGCAAAAATGTATCAAAAGTTTTGAGGTGAGCAGAATGTATCAGGGGGGTGTAATTGAATAGGCTAAGGGAAGCATGATGGGGAAATAGGGGATGTATCAAGAGTTAGGAATGTACTTATGAATGGATTGATTAACCCAGTCGCATGCATCAGGAAAAATGTGATACCTTGTCGTCATGATGAAGTGCATCTATGCATGAATGCCTCAGAAGTGTCATCCTACAAACACAACTCCAAGAAGACAAGAAAACCACAAATGAAACAGTTAGCTAAACACTTTAAACAAGGAGATGGAGTTACCACATGTAATTTTGAAAGCAGATAGAATCATGAATAACATCAGTTTCATTAGGGCCCATGAGATGAATCATGCAATAAGTCTTTGTGGAACATGAATAGCTGATTGCAGCGACACATCTTTTCAAGTTTTGCCTGGTCGTCGATGATGTTACCAATTTATAGTCTTAGTAGATTGTTGTGGATTAGTTTCACGTCATAACCCCTTGGACGATGCCAGTTTAGCATCGTAGTGGACGATGCATTGCTAGTTTATAGTCATAGAAGACTGTGAAGAGGCAAACTAATTTATAGTCTTAGTGGACTCTGGATGCTAGTTTCATGTCATGGTCGACAGATGTAGTAGTTTAGTGTCATACCGGATAGAGATCTGTGGTATCAGTTTTAAGTCATGATGCTAGGACTACTCTGTGGTATTAGTTTTAAGTCATGATGCCAGGACTACTCTGTGGTATCAGTTTTAAGTCATAATGCTAGGACTATTCTGTGGTATTAGTTTTAAGTCATGATGCTAGGACTACTCTATGGTATCAATTTTAAGTTATGATGCCAGGACTACTTTGTGGTATCAGTTTTAAGTCATGATGCCAAGACTATTCTGTGCCAGTTTATAGTTATAGCGGACTAATGCTTACCTTGCTTGTGTAAAGTGTGATGCTGCATGCATGGTCTTGCTATGTATCTACAAGATCCTGTAAAAAAAATCAACTAGAAAGAAAACAACGTCAAGTGACACCATGTTGTACATAGAGTTGAAATGTATGAATGAAAGAAAAGCAATGCAAAAAAGTGATAGTTTTAGGCCATTCTGGGCCGTAAGCTAGTTTAAGGCCTTTTCGGGCCATGAGTTTTTGTAGTTTTATGTTTTTATGTTTGATGTTTTTTCAAATGCAATGTGTAAACTAAGTTGACAAATGTGTAAACAAAGAAAAATGTGTGATCTAAGTGAGCAGGAAAAATGTAAATGTAAAGGCTAGTGCGATGTAAACAAAAGTCAAAAACGCATATCAAAGGGGTGGGCAGAAGGTAGGCAAGCATCAAGCACATTTTCAGCCAAGGGGGAGTTTTGGTCATGTAGTTGCTTTGTAACTAGGCATGGATTAGGGAGCACGCAAGGTTTAGGGTCCTCTTGGGGGTTGTTGGCTTCAACCACTCGTTCGGGTGTGTTAGCCTTAAGTGTTGCATTGGTTGTCATAGGTGTACCATTAAGAAACTCTTCTTCCAAAAGTTGCACCATGTCTATGTCATGGATAGTCGAAGAGAAAATGTTATCACCATGGATGATAACTTGACCACCTTTGTATGGAAGGTGGATTTCTTGGTAGATGGGATAGGAGATGATCCTTAGTTGAGCTAGCTAAGGCCTACCTAGAATCATGTTGAAACCTAGCATCTCCTCTATGACAGTGAAATCTGTGCTAGTGGGAAATTGCTCTCCCACTACAAAGGCTAAGTTGATTGTACCCTTGACTGTGACATGTGATCCATTGAAGGATTTTAGACATGTGGTTTTGGTTGGCTTGATTTCATTTGCTAGGCCTAGCTTGTCGATGACAGAGTACAGGACTATGTTCATTGCTGCACCATCGTCAACATGCACTCTACAGATGGTGCATTGCCCAACACGAATACTAATAGATAGTGGAGCTGTAGTGACTTCCCCTCATTTGGGGTTGACTTTAACTACATCATCACGAAAGGCTAAGGTTGTTGAACCCAATTCTTATGGTGTGGAAGGCAACATTGTTGCATGGATGGATGCCTCATTTGCAGGGATGTCCTCCATAATAGGAATGGAGGCTAAGACCTAGGGCAATGCTTGGTAGTGAGCAGGTGAGGTCCTGACCTAGTCGTTTAAGCTAAATGTTGTGTTCTTTTGCTTGAGCGTTTGCTTTACCTGGGTTAGTGTAGCTACGAAGTCCTTGTCATTAGTCATTGTGCTGGATTTGACTTCCTCCGTGAAGCTTGAGAGACAGACCTCTCGAGAGGGGGACTTAGGCTTGGTTTGCTTGGGGGTAGGGGCCCCAGTGTTCAATTGTTGTTTGCTAGTTGTGGCCTTTTCTTCAGCCATGGGAGTTGCGAGGTGCTCGTTTCTCCTCTTGCATTCCCATTTGGTGGGCCCACTGAGGTTGCTAGTGGGGTCAACCCTTGAAGGAGGAGGGATTGAGATGTTGCCCACTATTGGACTTCAGGTAGGTGAGGGGCCATCTCATTGTGGTACTCTTATGACGAAATGTTGCTTAGTGGTTTTTGTTGCTGCATCATGCCAATTTAATGTCTTAGTGGATGAGTCGTGCCAGTTGAATGTCTTAGCGGACGATGTCTATGGAGCCTTAACCACAAAGGATGTTGTGGATGCCTGGGGTGGCACCTTGATAACAAAGGGAGGCCTCTTGTTTGTGGGGGCTGGGGGAATCCTTGCCTTGTTGGGGGACACACGGATCACAAAAGGTTTTTGCACAGGTTTGGGATTGCCACCTATGCTAATTGAGTTTATGACATAGGAAGCATCGTCTGTGTTGGATTGACTTGCCGTGTCAATCACTAGTTGGCCTTGTTCTATCATTCCCTGTAGGTCATCTTGCAAGGCATGATAGTTTTCTGTACTATGACCAACCTTTGATGGTAATGACAATATTGGTCTAATTTAAAATGTTGTGGGACTGAAGGCTTATTTGGTACTGCTAAGGTGGGGTTTCTTAGTAGCTCGCAATACCTGTCATGTTTTTGGTGGGTAATCTCCAACACGTGTTTGTGTTGGATTTGCCCAGCTTTCAAGAGTTTCTCCAATAGTTGAGAGGGTTGCATCGGTAGTGGTGTATACTTTGAGCGGTCCTTGCGCTGAAAGTTGGGCCTTGGGGTGGCCCTTGCCGATGTAGGTGAGTTGGTGCCAAAGTTGGTAGCTTTGTTAGCTGGGGCTTTAGGTTTCTTAGCTTTTGGGCCCCAGTTGGTTGCTTTTGTGATTGTGGCTACTGTTGTCTTGGTTGTATTTTTCTTGCAAGTATGTTGGTTTTTGTAGGCCACATAAGCTGGGTTATTGCTAGCTTGCGCTGCTTCCTCTATGTCCTTAATTTGTATGAATGCTTGACTCAAAGTACGAGGTTTTAGATAATAAAGCTTCGATTTAATGAAGTCATTTGCCGTTGCTTTAAGGATGGTAAGCAGATATGTTTTAGGAATAGGTTCATGAAGTTCATTTAGGGCGACACTCCATCTTTGGATAAATTTCTGTGCTGGATCTAAAGGTGCTTGTTTAATTTGAATCAAGCTATCTAACGTGGCTTTAGGTTTTAGATTGTATTTGAAATGGGTGACAAACTGGTGCAACAAATCCTCTAGAGAAGATATAGAGCTACGGGATAAGGCTTGATACCAGTCTAAGGCTTTTCCTATTAAGGACATAGCAAACACACACAAAATTACATGGGGCCATGCCTGAAGCAAAAGAATTTCGGTTTGGAATGTCACTAGGTGGGCATTTGGGTCTCCCTCTCCATTGTACTTGGTCAACTGAGGTAATGAGACTCCCTTTGGCAAGGTTAAGGATGGAACTGAGGGGTCAATTGGGTCATCTTGATAGAAATCTAGTACCTTAACTTCCTCATTGTTCAAAGTTTTAAGGCATTTTAATTTCTCTACCAAGGAGTGCATCATTTTTTGTGTGTCTGCCCATTCTTGGGAGGTAGGAAAACCAGTGGATTGTGGATGATAATGATTTAATTGTTGCATTGTTTGTGGAAAGAGAGGTTGTTGGGCTGTTGTTTGTTGTGGTAGAACAACATTCGGGGATGAGATTATGGGATGTGGTACACCACAATGAGTAGATGGGTTTTGCTAAATAGCTGGTGGGACCCACTGCCTAGTCATAGGCTGTGAAGTGATTGTTGGTGTTTGTTGGATTTGCACTTGAGGTACATAATGGATGGATGTGGAAGCAGGTATGACCGATGGCATTCCAATCACTTGAGGTCGAGAAGTCATTCCTACATTAGTCTATTGGGATTATGTTTGCAATGGTATGATGGAAGTAGATGCGTTAGTTTGAATGTTGGACTTGGAGAAGATGGGGATGGGAATGGCTACTTCTCGTAAGGAAGTTGGTGGTGGAAATATTGTTTCTTCTAAGAACACTTGAAACAATGGGTTTGTATGGGCATGGGGGCTAATGGTATGGTATGATTTTCCATGTTCAGATTAGGTTGCAAAGTCATCTTCTTCATCTTGAGGCTCTATGGGAGGTAGCTGTAAGGCTTGACTTCTAACCATGAGAATCTGGGATATGAGTCTATGATGGTGTTTAGAGAGCAGGATTATGTCAAATGCTGAAGGGATGAACTCACAACCTCCCTTGTGGATAAGTTCATAGTCTCGTTTTGCTTCCCTTTCTGTACGGTCAATAGGTAGGTTGGCTTGGATTTTGACACATATGAAGTTGTACTATTCGGGTGTAAGAGTGGCATAGGTAGGGTCTTTGTCCTATATCCTAAGTGACTGGCATGTAGAGCCTTGAGGGTTTAGTTGTTCAATGACAGTTATGGGTTTCGTAGCAGTCACAGGGTTCGAAGTTTCAGCGATTGGTAGTGTTATTGGGTTGATTTGGAAGGATTCCATGATGAATGTGAGCAGACTGGGCTAGATGAGTGGAGTTGGATTGCAAGCAGTTGCAACGTGACCGTAACACAAACACAACATAACCAAACTAAATAAAATAGACCAACAGGACAAGCTCAGCGTGACCAACAGGGATAGGAGACTCATAGGGTAAGATGAAAAAGTTTTGACAGGTAGTGTGATTAACGTTTTAACAATGACAAATTCAAGCCCTCCTTTTAGTGCCAAAAACTGTATTGACCTAAATCGTTGGTGTGAGACTGGAAGGGAAACAGACACTGAAAGATCGTTGAGTAGCCACAGCTGACCCTACCTTCGCCCGAGGGCAAGTTGGAAAAGTAAATGAAGGTAGAGTGCCTTGGATGGTCTACACGCAAATCAACCAAGGACTTCCCTGAACGTAAGCTACGGCTAGCGCTGGGGTTATCGTAAACGATGTCTAAAAATGTGTAAATGCGCGTAAAATGTAAACATGAGCCGTAAGACGTAAATGTAAATGTAAGGCGTAAACAAGACGTAAACTAAACTGAATGTAAGAAAAAATGTAAACAGAATGTAAAAATACAACATGAAATAGAAAATGAAAATAATGTTTGGTCGGCAAAATGGAAATAATGTATTGCTTAGAAAAGATGTGCATTGATCAAAGCATAGTTGCATGTAGATGGTAGGTCGAATGCCTAGCCTCGGGGTGATGTAACATGATAATGTGATGATGTGATGTGATGAATGTGAGAAATGCTTGGATGCCAATAGTCAGGTGTGCCAAGAGCCTAAAGATTGCAGGTTCTACCCTCTCTTAGAATTGTGAATCTCTCCAATTTTTTTGCCTCCCTGGTTTATGTGAATTGACAGGGTATTTATAGGGTTGGGCTGGGCTCGGGCATGAAATTCAAGAATGGAATCAATGGCTGGGAGATGAGAGGAAAGCAGATCTAGTGACATGTGTCCAATGGACAATTGTGCTCAGGTTGGATGTGTGTTGGGGAGAGTTGGATGTGTGTTGGATAGTTGTGCACGAGTTTGATTTGTGTTGGATAGTTGTGCACGAGTTGGATGTGTGTTGGCAAGCTACATTCTTGACCATGTACATTACATTTTATAATTTATGGGTTATTCAAGCCCATGAAAGTACATTTAATTTAGACATGAGGGCCTGACTATCCCACAAATGAAGATTTACAATGAAATGTACAAGGAAAATTTGACTCGTCTTGCTTGAAACTTCTTTGTCCCTGAGAGATTTAGGCCCTACACGTGACAAGGGTAAGGGGAAAATAACTATCTCCGATGAGGTTGTGGATTCAGACACAGACAATGACAAGGGATGTGAGATTTGCTATTATGACCATTCTAAGGGATGTTGTCCAATCATCTCACATCTACAAGAATCTGGGGTGTATGCACTCAACTCGAGACTTAACAAATGACAGAAACCTCGTAGGTTACCTTATCCCCAAGGTAACCCAAGATAGTTCCACCAACCATTAACGTACTATCCAAGTGGAACTCCACCACAACCCATCAGAAAACATTAGTAGTGGCAATACCCATAGTCATGGGGGATGCCACCGCTAAAACAACAGTACCCTTACCGGTAGCTAGACCCAGATGGATACTATGTGCAGTAGCCATTTTCTCCAAGTGACTCTATGGGTCACACAACTCCCCAACGTCACTACCAAGTTTGGGAGTACTTTAGGAGGACTCCTTCTCCTCTAGGAGATGCTCCATATCCATACCATCCTCCTACTCCATCCGAACCTCTTCCACCTGTAGTTCCCATACCTCTTGCTCCAACAATGTAAGGAGAACTCCCCACTCAACCACAGCCACGAAATGCTACGAGAGCCATAAACATTCAACCCGTTGCTGGTTTTGACAATCGTAAAAAGAGAAGACCTTTCTTTAGAACCAAAAGCCCATACAAGCTCTCACAACAACAAGTGGTTGAGTCTGGATTGCTCCTCCAACACGTAAGGCTTTGGAGCACCCTTTAGTCCAACAAAAGAGCTTCATGCATACGGTTATGTTAACACATACCGTAACCGACTGGATCAAGGTAGGCCACCTTCCTAGGAAACTATCTAACCCTGGAAGTCCCTTAATCTACCTTCAAGTCGCTGGGAACAAATCACATAAGGCTCTTCTTGACTCAAGTTCCAGAGTCAACTTAATTTCACGAGAAATATATCAATCCTGGAACCTGCCCCAACTCAAGAAGAGTAACATTCAACTAGAGCTGGCTGACCAGTCCATCACCATTTCCTTGGGATTGGTGGAGGACATAGTTACCACTATGTGTGGTTGGTCATACCCAATCAATTTCCTGGTGATAGAGGTTAATAGTGACAACAGGGGCTTCCCAATTATAATGGGAAGGCCATGGCTAAGTACAATAGATGCGTACCTAGGGATCTGTGATCTTTCCTTGGAGATATCTAAGGTAAATATTTATGGAAAGATCGAGAAGAAGAAAGTTCCATGCATCACATACAGTGATTCATCGGGTGATGACATGGAGGAATGCACAACATCTCTTCCATGTAACTAGTGTGCCCTAGAAACAAAAATTCAAAGGTGCCTGTATGTAGCAACCACACTAGTAGTAGACACCCCGTGGTTGACAGCTAGTCGAAAGAGCAACTGACAAACATGCATGGAACGAACTGGGGAAATAAGCCATGCCATCAACGAAGGCATAAATACCTTGGAATATGAGCATCGCCAACTTCCACCCCTTAATCTAAGAACATCAATTGGGAGAAGTTGGGCACTTCTACTAAATTCAAACAAACGCTCATTGTTTCAGATCTCTCCCTTGCAATTCAGTCATGGTGGAGATGGCCACCTATGCTAATCATTTGGGGCCTCAGTTCTTTTCAAGTTTTTATTTTACATGTTTTTTTATAATTTTTTATTTTACACATTTTTGTCTTACATGTTTTTGTTTTACACGGTTTTGTTTTACACGTTTTTGTCTTACACATTTTTGTTTTGCACATTTTTGTTTTACAAATTTCTTTAACTTTTTTTGTTTTTGTTTTACAACATTGTTATACTTTTCATTTTTTTTGTGTGGGCACGTGTGTTATCCACCCTGTAAGTTTGTCACCCAATAAGTGTTCTTCCCGATGGTATGAACTGTTTTCATATTGATTGCTAATGTTTTGTTATTACCTTTAAGTTATGATGTTGATACTAAGGTATGTTCTTTTGATATGGCAAGCAATGAATCTACTTCATCCATTCATCGACAAGTTCTATGGTCTCTCTTGGCTTGGAAATGTACAGTCCCTTTCTTAATAAGAACTCTAACGAATCAGTGATTAGGTACTTCTCAAACTAAGGAAGGACTCAAGATTGAAAAGGGTGTGACTTCAAGGGAACTTGAGGCATTTGCGTTGGCCATTCTTTTGGGTGCTTGGATGTTTTCTTCTTGAGTTTTCTTACCATTTTGACGTCACCCAATTATCGGAAGCTGAGCAAATAAAAATAACAAGACTTTGCATGGTGTGGTTCTCACGTATAAACACATAAAAAGAAAAAAAGAAAAAAAAATAGTGACATCGCATTGTTTCATCCCATGATGAACAACTATGAGAGTACCATAACAATAAGGCATACGATCACTTGGTGTTTTATTCAAGGGAGGAGTGATTTTTGTTTTATGACACTTTGTTTTTTTTTTCTCTTTTCTTTTTCACTTTACTGATTCTAGAGAAGCCACCAACCTTTAGGCATGGGTACATGTCTTTCCAGTGGGATCCCCTAGAATAGCATTTGATTTTTGAGTGCCCTACTCTTACTCCCATTTTTCATTAGATCTACAAGGATCTTAGTACAACTAGGTTGCATGAAAACATCCACAATCATCACCAAAGAGAATCTACAAGTCCCCTTTATGTCACACCCTAATCATTCCCTCTTGGTCCATCCTTCTTCATTCTAGGTACAATGAACACAAAATTAATTTTAAGTTTTAAGAATTTCAAGAATATCACTGTACCCTTGAACAGAACCTCTTATTTGTAGAATGGATGAGTGGGTGTAATGGGCTTACTGTTCCAAATAATTGATCACTCGAGACTCGATAACATAGAACACACCTCAACCAACGATCCACATGAGTGTTTTATTCGTAGATGAGATTACTTACAAAAACGTAAAAAGACAAAAACAAGAAAACAAAAAAAGATAAAAAGATAAAAAAAAAAGTTGAAAAATGAAAAATTAAAAAAAAAGTTGTAAAATCAAAGAAAGTGAAAAATATTTATTAATCCTGTTATTAGAATGGGGGGGTATCCCCCATAACTAAATGGTTGAGTATGGCAAGGATTAATAAATGAAGGATGAGGATCCTTGCATGTTGGAAGTACTGAGGCCCGGTCATACTTATTCCCTCAGGGTTGACACACTTGCTTATAATAAGCATAGTGGGGCACTTTATACAATGTAGTTCCTGGATAACGAGTTGACCCACTATGATGTTTGGGACCGTTAGATGGTATGTAAGGATCGGGATGATGCCTTCCATGACTGTATTCATTGGGCCATATTGTTGTTGGAGTGTGAGTTAGTGGCCTTGATGAAGTTACATGAGGCATTGTGTTCAAAGGTAAGGTTGCACCACAATGTGGGACTTGTGCTGAGTTGAAGGATGTAGTGGCCTTGGAATTGTGTTGTCACTTCTTACGACCGTGTTTAAAGAAAGGATGCTTTTGATGTTGAGGAGGCTTTGCATTGCTGTTAGTAGTAGTAGCACAAGTGTTGTTCATGGGTTGTTGCGGTGGTGTAGGTACCTTAGGAACAATTGGTGGCACTGTAGAAGGAGGGAAAGGATGAGAATGTTGAAAGTTAGGAGGAGTATAAGGTGCACAAGGTGGTGGTTGTGTTGGAGGCATGGGTTGATAGTATTGAGGAGAATGGTACTGTGGTGAGATAAAGTGCGGCGGCCCAGTTGGAGAAACAGGATGAACAAGATAAGCATTTGGGTTTGGATGATATGAAGGGTGCCTCCAGTCTAATGGTGGTCTTCCCCATGACTGTGATTGCTGCCACTGTGATTGAACACAGTATCTCTGTACGAACTCTGGATGTAACATGTTTTCCCAATGCTCATGTAGATGTAATAATATTGGGCATTGGCCCTTGGGGTGATCGTACAGGCATATGTTGCATTCATATGTATGATTAGTAGTTGAGCACTTATTCCCTTCATTCTTTTTTTCCGATTGTCTATTGTTTTTTCCTGCTTCTTGGGTTGTTAAAACTTTATCTCCAATATTGTTGATAAATTCTCCACACTTTTGATATGTCCATTCCAACATCTTATTGATCTTTGCCTCAGCTTCTTCTAATGTTTATTGTATTGGCAAAGATGATGTTTCCACCTTGAGATTTGTTGATTTCTCCTTTGTATGATCATGGACCTTTGTTAAGTTGAGATTTTGGTCCCGTTGATGTTTTTCAACACTCTCCCATCTAGCCAATTCTCCTTCTTCTTTTGCTACCTACTTAATAAGCTCTTGGACTTGATGGGTTCATAGTTTGTATAGTTGACCTTGGGCATACGTTCCTAAGGTCTTTCTTGTTTCATTACGTAGCCCATCAATAATATGGTACATTAGCCTTTCCTCGGAAAACCCATGGCCTCGATAGTTGTTTAATAGTGCATAATATCTTTTTAAGGCCATGTCCAAGGATTCCTGTTTTGCTTGTTTCCATCCTTGGATTTGTTTCCTCAAGGCTGACACTCTTGCGTAGGTTTGATATCTTTCATTAAAGACTTCTACCATTGTTGACCAGCGTTGTATTGAGTTTGGTTTTAACGATCTATACCATACTTTTGCTTGGTCAACGAGTGTCATAGGGAAGAGCTTAAGTCTTTGCCACCCGTTATCAATGTTGTTCCATGTGCAGGCATCGTAGAAGGATTGTAAATGTTGATGCAGATGTAAGTCATAGCCTCCTAAAAATTTGAAAAAGTTGTTTAAATTGAACCTAGGTAGATGGCTCTCTTTACGATGCCTACATGAGATTCAAATAGCCTCTTGTATTTGCATTAAGCTTGTAGTGGCCAGTGGGGGTTCATCGTCATCAGGTAAGTTAGGATTTCGTGCATTGTGATGATGTTTTTTTCATTCATGTTTATAAGAAACCCCCACTTCAGATTGTATACTTCAATCTTCATCATCATATAGTTCGTTGTTTCTCCAATGAACTTCCTCACTAAGTGTGGCATTATCGTAATCTTGTAGGAGAGGCATTGTTGTGAAATTGTGTGTGAATTTAGATGTGACTTTTTTTAATTACTTCTTCTTCCTAAGAGATATAGCGTTAAGTCCTATACAGCGACCTTGTATGATATAACTAATCTAGATAACTAGCACTGTCCCCAGAAATGGCACCTATGATGAGTGGTGAGATACCCCTACACTCAACCATACGAATACGAGCATTCTCATGCATGATCCAATCAAACCCACAGAAGGACTAGTTGTGGCACCTAGACAGTTATCCTTAGGTCGCAGTTTGATGTCTTCCCACCTGGACTAGTATTATATTTGTCACGTATGGTTTAGTCCAGAGTGAGGTGTATGATGTGTTCCTAATTCTAATGCTACTCCTGAAGGAAATGGAAGGTAATATTAACTAAGCTAGGGAGGAAAAGGTAAGAAAATATAATCTAGCCTAAGTGCGATGAGCAACCAATTCCTTGATTATCCGTATACATCTTGGACTTCGTGCACAACTACCACTAGGATTACCAAGCATAGATCCTAGGTACACCACAAGGTTACCAAGTAGTCACACTTACATGCTCGTAATCAAGTCGTACTCATTCCGTGTTAGTAGGAGTTTAAGGGTGAGAGAGAAAGTAGTAAATAATAATTAATTAAATAAATAAATAACAAAGTGAATGCTGCAATGATGAAGTAATCTCGATCTTTATTGTCGGTCATGTGCGCGTCCAAGTACGTCACACTCGAATAAAGAATGTCGTACAATTACATTCACCACACTACGGGCAGACACTGGAAAATAATTCTATCTCTGGAGGGATCAAACTGCCAGAGCTTCACTACAATCTAAAACTAGGATGATAAAAAAGGAAGAGTTGCTTCTTATTTATAGACATTGCGGCGGACTGGGATATCGTGTACGTGATATCGCAGGGGAAGACATGATATCATGTATGCGATATCGCGGTGGATGCGATATCGCGACGGACGTGATATCACATACGCGATATCGCGGCCCATGCAATATTGCGTCCCATCATCCTCCTTTCAACGTAGTCATGGGGGAGATGGCCATCCATGCTAACCACACACATGGCTCCTTAGATTTTTGTTTTACACTTTGTTGATTTTTATCCATTTTCCTGATTTTTATTTTACAACATCGTTAGTACGTTTTATCTTTCTTGAATATTTTATAATTTTTTATATATTTTACTTTATTTTATTGTTGTGTATGACTTTTCACTAATTTTGCTAATAAAAGTGCTTTATTGCCATAGGACATAGTGCCACTGTTGTTATTTGCTAATGATGGTTTGTGGTGAATGTTGTGATTGTTAGTTTTTGGTGTCTATTTTTGAATTATGACGTTTGACTATGACATGGTTTATTTTTTATGGAACAAGTAGTGAGTCCACATCATCCACCCATCAACAAACTCTATGATTTTCCTTGTTCTGGAAGTTTGAGGTTCCTTTCATTAAAGAAACTTTCAATAAATTGGTGACCTTGGTAGTTTACAGAATTGGGAAGGATTTAAAGGTTTGTACAGGGTGTGACTTCAAGGGGACTCAATACTCTTTTCTCTCTCTACTTTCTTGAGTGCTTGGGTGTTTCTCAGAAACTAATTACTATTCCATGTCAACCACTATAGGAAGTCAAATAAATTCTTTGCATGGTGTGGTTCCCATTCAAAGAGAAAAAACATGATGAAAATTCAAAGCACAAACCTTAGACAAATAAACGGGCTACAAGCACTTGTTATGGGATTAGAAAGACGTGTTACCCATGCCTAAAGGTCCTCTCTAACTAAGACCCTCTCTCACTTCCTACTTCTCTTTTCTTCTCTTTATGGAACAATGGTTGTTTTGTGGGAGCACTGTTGTGTCTCGAGGGGGTGGATCGGTCTTAGAGTAATGATGCAAAGTCACTGAAAGAGGTTAGTTTTGGTTTGGACTAAGGATGGATCTTCTTAGGTCATTTTAAATACAAATTCCACAAGGGACTTCTTATGACCTCAATTCGGGATTCCATCCCACCTTCTCAGTCATCCATTTATGCTACCATAACTCATCTCACTGTTGGTTTCTATGTTATGCTTGATGTCTTCATTTGATATGTTGGAATTCTTGGATAGATTCTTTCGAGTTGATCCTTAACTTTTCATGATCATTAAATTGACTATGGGGCCCATGGACTCCTTAGTTGAGGTTATGCAAGGGTAAAAAGGGCATGTGCCTACTATGGGGAGAACCCACTTGCATATCTCTTGGTTTGGATAGTTAAGTCCCTTACCTTGGACATTGCTATAATCCTATCTTTCACATATTCCATTTTGTATCTCGCTTTGTGCTCCTTAAACTCTGACTAAATTCATTCTCCAAATAATTTTATCAATTTTTAATTTTCTGATCTCCAACACCCTCTTCCACTATTTTCATCATGTTTGTGACTTTTTGGGTGGCTTCCATTTGACTCCAATTTCACTCAAAAACTCCTTAGATTTTCAATGTTTTAGCAAAGTCAACGTAAGTCAACAGTGGTTAACAACTGCGTTGACTAGGCCTAGTTGATGTAATTGACCCCGTTGACTAGGCCCAGTCGACACACGCCAAAAACTCTGTATATACCACCACATACTTTGTAATTTTTTGTCATTTTCTTCATAAGAAGAGAGGAGTTTTTACCATTTTTTAGTGTCCAAAACCTTCCAAAGCCCATAAATTTCCAATTTTTTGTTCAAATCATTTCATTCTTTGATCCTACAGCTACTAGAGGTAAGCTCTTTATCGTGGGGGTTGCAAGCCTTAAGGTTTCCAATAAAATTTTTTGATAATTTTTCTCACTTCCCCAAAGGGTTAATGAATACAATGATATGAAACCATTAATTTTTGAGAGTTAACCCTTCCAACATCCTCCAGAATGACTTATTAACATTAAAACACATATAAAATAATGATTAAAATTGATTAAATGAATCATAATCACAACTTAGCCAAGTGTAACTATTCCAAGGAGATAAGGTATCCCAATTGTTTCATGTTACACAATAATTGCTAACTTGTGGTCATGTTGTTATTACATATGGCACTAAGACCAAAATGACCATAGAAGGGAGGGCCATTGCAACCAAGGGAGAAATGGCCTAGAACTAGAAGGGGAAAATAAGAATGGGCCTAGGATCAGCTAGAACAAATGCATGCAATGGGACCTCTTCAAGAGGAGCTCGAAGTGGAATCTATTCGATAGACTCCTGAAGAAGAAGTTACAATAGAACAATTGCAGTGTTGAGAAGCACCAGGACCCATACCAAGGCTTGAAGTCATACTAACACAAGCCTGCCTCGACACCATCATGCCCCATGATATCCAATGTTTAGTTCTCCAGGAATTAAACTTTAGACCATTTTTAGAGCATGCTCCAACAGAGGTGAAAACACAATTGCAAACCTCTCCCATGTGGCCAATCATGACTTCCAATGGGGAGTGGTACATGAGAGAGACATACCTCTTCTGGAACAATAGAATGGAAAGCTCTATAGTGAAGATTAAGGACATTCATGTGTCCTACTTAGTTGAAGTTATCTCATAAGTTGTTGGGTTGCCTGATTCTGGAACATAATTGGCCAGGCTATCTACACAAGCTGACCCTAAGGCCAAAAAGGAGTGGACCCAATGATGTTATGGGGTTGACCGTAAGGAATTCGGTGTGCTCACATCGATGAAATGCATATACTTTAAGATAGTGACCTATTACCTCAATTTGATGGTAATGCTTAGCAAGGTGACTTCCTTTTCCGCTCGAGCATGTGCTATGCTAAGCAGGAGATTTCTAGTGAACCTTCCACAATTGATCTATTTAGAGATAGAGAAGCATGTCAAAATAATGAATATGGATCAAAAACCCTGCCTTTTCCATGCCTCATTAGGAAACTTTGCAAAAGGATAGGGATCATTCACTATGTAAATGACATGATTAGGCATACTTCTATAGTCTCATGGTCTAAAATGATGAAGGACAAGACACTTGCTATGTCTAAAGAAGGGGAGTAGCAAAAACCACCTCCATTGCCTACTCAAGAAACAATGCTAGAGGCTAGTGCAACCATTGAGTGCTTGCACAAAATTTGAAAACAACTTTTGCATGAGTAGGAGCAGCATGCAAAAATGAGTGGCAAAGACCCATCTATATATCAACTTGCGATGAGTCACCTCAATGAGGTGGCTTGAACAATTAGCTAGATGGAAAGAGGTGGACCAATATTCTCTACCCAATGGATGTAGTTGCCCATGAGATCAAATCCCAATGCCCTAGAGGTGATGGTGACTCTATCTCAATACCATTTATTCTCATAAATCTTTGGGAATGCTGCCTCCTTTTCAGTGTGCTTGGAGGAGGACTAGGGGGCAACTATATTAGTGATGTAGCACTAAGGGTAGGGGATTTCTATTGAAGTAGTTTTTGACTGTATCACAGAAGCAATTAATGCACCTACGATGTCTATATCGATGTATATACACTTCAAGATGTGTAGACATTTGTGGGCATGGTTAGCGGAATATTGAATGTAGCCTAGCATGAAGAGTTGTTAGAACGATTGGTGGGAATTGAGCAACTAATTCTAGATATCTTTAATTTTTTGGATAACATTATTGCAACCCAATCAGATCTATTGGAAGCAAAGGTCAAATGTATCATTTTGGAAGGACAACTTGAAATGACTTAAATAAAAAACTAATGCTTGGCTATAGAAGTTGCTAAACTACATGCCTAGTTTGATAATTCCACACTCCTTAGTGCAACTATAACCAGAGATGAAGCTTTTCAGTAGCTTTAATAATGATTAAAACAAGTTAAGGAGGAAATGGTGATGACCAGCTTGAATGAGTCCATAGTAGAGGTAAAAACCTACTTAGTTCAAAAAGGCTTGGTTTAGATGCACCAAGAAAATGAATCACTGATTGTAGAAAATCATTGCTTGTGCAATGTTGATGCACAAAAATAATAGATGTAGGGATTCATTCATCAACAATAGGAGTAGCTCACCAGGGTAAACATAGAATTAAGCAAATTATCTACTGAGAATCATAATCTGTCTATGAAGGAAGTTTGAGCCTTACATCAAAAATCTACCATTGAGATTTTCACTTGGAAAAATGAGGCTCTCAAATTTGAAAGAGTCAAGAATCTCTATAGAGATTAGGTTGGCCTATAAAAGGAAGTAAATGAGAAGAATTTTGAAATGGCTAAGGCAAAAGTAAACAAGGCTTTCCAGAAACTTTAGCAAAGAAGAGAGGCGTGGTAGCTCATCATTGATGAAATAGATGCCTATAATAGAGTAGAGATTCACCTAAAGGAGTTGCAAATAAAAGAAATAATAGAGTATATGAAACTATCTAGTCTTCACTATGCAAAAAAAACAATGCTGATTGCCGAATAGCCATAGTTAGAACTCGAAAAGTAAGTGGCCAGCTTGCACTTGTCGTATGAGGCTAAGTTGAAGCACCATAAGGACATAAAGTAAAAGCTTGAGATAGCAAACACTAAACTCAAAGTTCTCAGGGCATGATTCACTAATCAATGATCAATTGTTGAGAACTTGGCCAAGAGAATGAATGATTATCAGGAGCTGAAAGATGCAAAATATTGAGCATAAACAATTTGCTACCTGGTTCATCAATGTTAAGGGGCTATTTCCAACAATTTCCTATCCTTGGGATGTGTCCATTTCAGCCCACATTAGTGAAGCTACATGGACCATGCATGATCCTAGGAGTAAGGAGGAGAAAATGAAAGCATTGCTAAATGCTTTTCACCTCTTGCTAGAAGTTGTAGTAGCACTAGGACAACCATAGTCACCTCAGCCGTCGCACGTGCTTGAAGTTGATGAAGGTCCTTTAGAGCTTCAATAATTTCCACTGCTTGGGACTATATGATCTTATCCACTGCCTTCATGCCATCAATGGAGGTGCTATCAAAATTTTGCAGAGTCATGTCATGATGTTCAATTTTGTGTCATGAACACCATAATTTTTGAAATGTGTTGATTTGTACACTTGAGCACTTAGTTTTGTTAGGTTAGTTTGTTTTCTTAAGAGTCAGTCAATAATCCCATACCTTCCCAATTTTTTAAAGGAACTTGAAGATGAGTTTTCATTCAATTGTGGGAGTATGATGAGTCATGGTTGGTTGCGTTGATGAGGCCCCATCAACTAGTCCCTGTCAATGCATCGTTTCATGCATTGACTAGGCCTTCTTGACGTACAGTCTATTCTTGTCTATAAATATGTGCTCACTAGCTAAATTTATGGTAGTAGATTCATAACAGTAGTAGAGCTTTTACAATTTTTCCATTCAAAAGTTAGAATATTTTTCCCAGTGCCCATAGCAGGAATCATTGAGTGTATAAATTTTTATTTGAATATTGTTGTACCTAAGCACGATAGTGTGTATGATAATAAAGATAAGCTTTTTGATAAACCTTGCAACATTTTGGATAGTTTAGCTATTTTATTCATGCATTTCTTGTTTTTAGTTATTTATTTAATGTTTTCCAGTAATTAAGCTAATTAGGATAATTAAGCGAGATAAGCTAGATAGATTATATACATAAGTATGACCGCTTCGAGTGTAACATGTATTTGCTTGGTAATCCTAATAGCATTATTACTTGGTACGCCTAGTAGTGTAGCACTTGGTAACCTATCATCAAATATGTGGGTTCAGGACATGTCTGGAAAGTGGGATCGAATGCTTATGTTAGGACTAGTTAGAGATCAGTTAGTTAGTTCAATCAAATTAGTCATTAAATTACATTTTCTCTCTCTTCAAGTTCCAAAGAACATAAAACATAAAATGATAAAAAACATACACCTTTATTACACTTAAACATACCTTTTTACTTCACAAGTGTAATTGGGAAGATAACAAATGACTGTTAGGGTAAAATTTATTTCTTAGAAGACTAGTGCATCGAAAACTAAAGTCCACAAAATTTGACTGGATTGTGCATGAGTGCTTTGTGATTTGTATGGTTGGGCATAGGGGTACCCTTCACTGCTCATTAGAAGCCATGTCTTAGTCAATAGTCATCAAAAGTCAAAAATAGAAACCAAACATTAGCAATCAAAAACATTAAGTACAAACCACCATCAGCAAACAACTACAACATCATTGTGTCTTGTATGCAACAAAGCACTTTTATTAGAAAACAATAAGAAAAGTTACAGAAAATAAAGTAAAATATAAAAGAAATTGAAAATATTCAAAAACGTTCAAACGTGCTAATGATGTTATAAAACAAAAAATTGGAAAAAATAACAAAGTGTAAAAAAAAAGGTGTAAAAAGTACAAAAGTGTAAGATAAATAAAGATAAAGAAAGTGTAAAATAAAAAAAATACAAAAATTGAGGATCCATTTTAATGAGTTGCATGGATGGCTATCTCCCCCAAAACTGAGTTAGAAGGAGGAGATCCAAAAAATCGAGTGAGATTGTCCATTCGATGAGGCATTGCTTGCACTGGTTTGCTTGAGCTCATGGAAAGGTTTTACTTGTTGCATGTTGACTAGTTGCTTTTTGTTTGGGCTCTCAAGTTTGTAGATCAACATGGCCCTAGAAGAAAAGACTTCATAAATGATATAAAGCTCTTTCCATATTATTTGGAACTTAGTCTTTTGAGGTACATGTGCATGGTTCCAATAGAGGACCTTGTCTATGGGTTGAAATTTTACTTTCCTTATTCTAAGGTCATGGTGTTTCTTGTTAAATGCCTTGTGCCCTTCATTCAAGGATAGGGCCATCAATTGATTCTCATCTAGCATATTTAGATTGATCAATCTTTCTTTCTGTGCTAGGCTAAGGTCAAGATCAAGGTCATAGGCTGTTGAAAGTGTATAGAGCTTGGATTGAATAAGAAGAGTTGGAAGTTTTCCATACACTAGCTCATAGGGGGAGTAGCCTATACAGAGTTTCCATATTGAGTGTTATGCCTAGAGGGCATCATTAAGTTTTGTGCTCCAATCTCTCCTATATTTGCTAATTATTCTCATTAAGATTTTGTGATCTCCCTATTAG
Organism: Gnetum montanum; assembly: GCA_015680685.1. Classification (NCBI taxonomy): domain Eukaryota; kingdom Viridiplantae; phylum Streptophyta; class Gnetopsida; order Gnetales; family Gnetaceae; genus Gnetum; species Gnetum montanum. Next base: position 190,385 of record MNCI01001931.1, read on the forward strand.
TAACCTCATCTTGACTATTGGCTTAGGGGTGGTAATGTGTTGTTAATTTATGTTCAATCCCCAAGTGTTGCATGAGCTTGTAAAAAGTAGCACCTATAAAATGAGAACCATTGTTAGAAATTAGTGCATGTGGCATTCGAAACTTATTTACAACATTTTGTTATACAAATTGAGTAGTAATGGAAGATGTACAATTAGTGATGGCTACTACTTCTACCCATTTGGTATAATAGTCAACAACGACTATTATGTATGCCTTTCTATTTGACATGGATCTGATGTGATCCATGAAGTCTATGTCCCAAATATTGAAGGGTTTCAATGGTTGGATTCATTGCTGAGGCCCCTCCATTCGAGTGGTCATCCCACCATCTTGATGATATCGTTCATAAGAGCAGATGAATTGGTGGGCATCCCTGAAGATTGTTGGCCAGTAATACCTTGTTGTTATGTTCTTAATGGCCATGCATCTCCATACATAGTGGTCCCCACAAGGACCCTTGTGAGCATCTTGGAGAACATGTAGTTAATCATTATTAGGAACACACCAATAAACTAGGCCATCGATGCACACCTTGTAAAGGTCTTTGTTGATTTCCATGAAGTGTTTGGCTTGATGAAGAAACTATTATTTCTTCCTATGGTCCAAGTCTTATGGCATCTTCTGAGTAAGAAGATAAGTGAGGATGCCATCCTACTATGTAGGCTTAGTGGGCACTTGTTCATTTATTACATCAAAAAAGAGGAGTTCATCAGGAAATTAATTAGCAAGAAGGCTTCTTTGTTATCACATTGTAACCAAAACAAGTGATTAGCAACCACATTCTCAGTTTCCTTTCGATCTACCATTGTAAGGTCAAACTCCTATAAGATCACCAGCCATCGTATGACATGGGGGCTTACTATCAACTTGTTCATGAGGAAGTGAATGGGCATTGTAGTTAGTGTGTACAAACACATTGTATCTAAGCACATAGTGCTTGAATTTCTCAAGGGCATGCACCATCATCATTAGCTCTTTCTTTGTTGTGGTGTAGTTGAGTTATGCACCCACAATGCTTTAGTTTGTGCAGTGGATGTAATAAGGACATTTTTAATCATTCAACTACATAAGCAAAACTCCCAAGGCATAGTTCGATGGACCTATCATGATGTGAAATGGATGAGACCAATTAGGTGCTCATAGAATTGGAGTCTCTATGAGATTCTCTTTGAGTTTCTGGAATGCCTTTTCACATTCCTCAACTCATACAAATGAACCATCTTTCTTTGTAAGCTCGATCAATGGTTTAGTGATCTTAGAAAAATTCTCTATGAATCATTGGTAGTAGCCAATGTGTCCAAGGAATGACCAAACATCTTTAATGGTTTTTGGTTAGAAAGTTATTCCTTGGATGATCCTAATGTTTTTAGGATTCACCTCAATCCTTACTTGAGAAATTCTATGCCCCAAAACAATTCTCTCCTAGACCATGAGATGGCTTTTTTGCCAATTGAGATAAATATTAGTCTCTACATATCTTTTAAGCACTTGCTCAAGGTGGTCTAGGGCCTACTCAAAAATAGTACCATAGGTGGAGAAGTCATCCATAAAGACTTCCACCTTGCTACCAATTTGTTGTTAAATAATGCTAAGGACAAGGTGTTGGATATGGTAGGGACATTGCATAGACCAAATGGCATCTTTCATTTATGCAAAAGTTCCCTAGGTACTCATGAATGTTGTTTTGGTGTGATCTTCCAATGATATATGGATTTGGTTATAGCCACTATAACCATCTAGAAATTTGTAGAAACAATGCCTAGAAATAATGTCCAATACTTAGTCCAATGACAACAAAAAATGATCTTTGTAGGTCACCATGTTCAACAGCTTGAAATCAATACACACCCTCCACTTGCCATCTTTCTTTGGAATAATTAGGAGTGCGCTAACTCACTCACTATCTACAATTGAATAGATTAACCTTGCCTTGAGGAGTTGTTCAATTTCCTCTTTGATGATCTACTTCAATTTAGGGTTCAACCATCTCTGTGGTTGCCTCTTAGCTTGATGGAAGGATCAATCTAGATGCGATGCTAGCATATCCTAGGATCAACCCTAATGAGTTCAGGATATGACCAAGCAAAGGCTATTAACCATTTGTTAACCACATTGAATAGCATCTTTTTCTGCTCAAGAGCAAGATTAACATTGACTATCATTGGCTTGCCATTTTTTAGAAATGCATACCCCATGCTGATAGGTAGAGTTTTCAACTTTAGGGGTCCCTGTTTGACATTTTTAGGGATTTCCAACTCTTTCCAATAAGTGTAATTAGGTTCATCATCAGAGAGTTGGCAATGAACTTGCTCCAGTTCATCCATGCCTTCAAGATAGGCACATGTTAAGCTCTCAGTTGGTTTCATGCAAAGAGTGTCGCTTTTAGGATCAGCTGTTAGCCACTGGGTATCCTTCTATTTTGTGGTTGCTATGTACATGAACTTTTGGATTTTAGATTCATCTCCATAATATTTGCATGCTTTGATTGATGTGCTTTTTATAACATAGAGTTTCTACACATAGTTCCATCCTTTATCATTGTACACGATGCATGGAAATCTCTTCTTTTCAACTTTGCTAAATTCATTCTCCTTGGAAATCTCCAAGGAGAGGTCTTTAATGTCCATTCACACATCAATAGTGCTCAACCAATCCCTTTCCATAAGATTGGGAAGTGCCTCTTGCAATTGTCAACCTTGATCACCAGGAAATTGGTAGGATAAGATCACTCATAGACAATGGTCATAATATCCTCCACCAATCCCAAGGGAATAGTGATGGACTAATATGCCAATTCTAAATGAATGTTTCTCTTTGTGAGAAGAGGTAGGTTTTAGGATTTGTACATTTTATGAGAAATCATATTGACACTAGAACCTAAATTAAGAAGAGCCTTACATGGCTCATTTCCAATGATTTGCAAGTAGATGAGGGACTTCTAGGATTAGTTCTTTTCCTAGGAAGGTTTCCAGCCTTGATCCAATCGAACAAAGCATGGGTTAACATGACTATGCCAATCTTGGGAGGCATTTGGTTTAAAGGGTTCTCAAAAGGAATAGATGCAGAGGATGAAGGAGAAACATGATGACTAGCTACATGAGTTGGTGAGTGCTTTGTAGGGCTATTGGTTTAGAAGAATGATATTTTTTTTGGGTCTGGGTTCTGAACCACTTGACTGTGGAGTTGATTATAAGTTAATAGCCCTTATAGCATTCTGTTGCTATGGCTACATGTGAATCTTGCCATGCATGGATGGAGTAGGCAATAGTTTGATTGAGGAATGAGGGACATGTGTTAAAGGATGAAGAGGGTACTAATGAAATGAGGATTCCCCTCTAGGAGATGGAGAATGAGCTTTGTAGTACCCTAGAGGATAGTAGTGATGCTAAAAAGAAGCATGACTGGAAGAGTCATGCAAAGACATGGATTGTTAAACATAGTACCCACATTGATCTAGGCATTTGTAAGGGTACTACTACCTTGGTGGTAACATTCCCCATGGCTATGGATGCTACCATCGAATATACTGCTTGTATGGTTGTGGTGGAGCTCCACTTGGATAATAAGCTTGTTGTTTTTGGAACTGCTTGGGATTGCCTTGAGGATAAGGTAATATTCTAGGCATTTTCCTTCTTTCCAATCTAGGATTGAGAGTATACACAACAGGGCAATAGTCGTTAGGATGTTCATAATGGTAGATGTCACACCCACCATCATTATTTGATTCTAACTCCACAACCTCTTCTACTACAACAACCTTGCCCTTACCCCTTTGGTAGGAATGTTCAGCTTCCTTCCTTTTCCTACAGTCATGATCACTACTTTTCTTTTAGGATTGTTCTACAATTTTTAGAGCTATTTGGAATCTTTCATCCAAATATTCCCACATTTTTTTCACCTTAGTTAAAATTTCATAAATAGATTTTTGAATCGGTAGGGTTTTTTGTTGCACCATTTCATCAAATGGTGCCTCCTCCTCACTGTCACAGAATTGGACCTCCCTTTTTCTAACGAAAGTGTCCCAGTTATATTCTTTAATAATTTTCCATTTTCTCAATTCTCCTTATTGTTTTGCAACCTACTCAATCAAACTTTGGATCTAATGGGCTTTAAGTTCTGATAATCCTCATTGGGCATAGATTCCAATAGTTCTTTGTGTTTCTAATTGCAACCCATGTATGATATGATGAAGCTGTTTCCATTGGGAATAACCATGGCTAGGACATTTGTGCAAAAGAAAATAGTATTTGCCCATGGCTGAGTTCAAGGATTCATGTGTTCCTTATTGCTAGCCTTGGATTTTCTTTCTCAAGTTGGACACTTAAGAGTATGTCTGATATTTATCATTGAATAGCTCAAGCATCATACTCCTTCTATGAATTGATTCTAGCTCTAAAGAGTGGTGATGAGCGATGAGGTATCCTTATGCCCAACCATATGAATCACAAGCGTTCACGCACGATCGGTTCGAATTCTACAGACTTTATTGTTTCTAGTGCACTAGCCCTTTAGGAAGTGAATCTGATCTTAAAGTCAATCGTTGTCCTCCCAATTACACTTGTGACGTTCGTTGCTATGGTTAAGTGTAATTAAGGCATTCGATTTTTATCATATTATATTTTATATTGTGGGTGCTTGAAATGTAGATAAAAAGGAGTTTAATTAACTAATCTAAATGACTAATTAACTAATCATTTAACTAATCCTAACATAAGCATTCGTTCCCAATTTTCGTATACATCGTAAATCCACGTATCCACTCCTAGATGACCAAACACTATGTTATTGGGTGTACCAAGTAATAATGTTGTTGGGATTACCAAGTGAATACATGTTACGCTTGAAGTGATCGTACTTATGTATTTAATCTATCTAGCTTAATAATATCATTAACTCAATTGATGGAAAATAATTGTCAAATAATTAAGAATAATTAACAAATAATTGAAAACATTGAATGCATAAATAAAAGAGCTAATCTATCCAAATTTCTACAAGGTTTATCAGAAAGCTTGTCTTTATTGCCACACACATTGTCATGCTTAGGTATAACAATGCTTGAATAAAGATTTGTATATAATGACTCCTATTGTAGGCACTCAAGGAAAAAATTCTAACTTTCAAATGGAAAAAATGTAGAGCTTTGCTACTACTGAAATCTAGATTCCCCATAAATGCGGCTGGTAGGCATGTATTTATAGGTGATAGACAGAAATCGTGTCAACAAGGCATCGTCGACGTAGGTCGAAATGCATAGATGGGGCCTCATCAACATGGTCGGCTGTGTTGACAAGGCCTGATCAATGTAGCCAACCAATGACGACTCATCATACCCCCACGATTGAATGAAAACTCATCCTCGAGTTCTTTTAAAAAATTTGAAAGGTATGAGATTATTGATTGACTTTTCTTTCAACAAAATAGACTTGAATGACTTGACAAAAAATGGAGTGCTTATGTGTATAGATGAACACATTACAAAAATGGTGGTGTTTAGGACACAAAATTGAACACCATGACACAACTCATCAAAAATTGGACAACACATCCTTGATGATGTGAAGCTTGTTAGAGAAGATTAAATCGTCCCAGGTGGTGATGGTTCCTAAGGTTACGAGGGACCTTCATTGGCTTCATGCATTGGTGATGGTTAGGCTGTGGTTGTTTTGCTACTGTTGCAACTTTAGGTGGGAGGTGGAAAGCATCTAGCATGCTTTCATTTTCTCCTATTTGCTCCTAGGATCATGCATCATCCACACAACTTCCCTAATGTGGGTTGTAATTGGCATCTCCCAATGACACAAGATTGCTAGAAACAACTCCTTGACATTGACAAACTAGGTAGCAAACTATTTGCGTTCAATGTCGAATGCTCACACTATGTTCTTTAGCTCTTGATAGTCATTCATTCGTTTGGCTAGGTCCTCAATGATGGATCGCTAATATGTGAATCACCCTTTGAGGACTTTAAGTTCAACATTAAAAGTCTCAAGGTTTTTCTTAGTGTCCTTGTGGTGTTTGAACGTGACCTCGTATAGTAGATACAAGCTAGCCACTTACTTCTCCAAATCCAACTATGGCCATTTGGCTATTAGCATTTTCAGGTTTGCGTAATGAAGATTGGTCAACTCCATATACTTTGTCATCTCTTTGATCTGCAACTCCTTCAAGCAGATCTCTGCTTTGTTGTGGGCATCAATCCCATCAAGGATGGGCTGCCACATTTCTCTTCCTTACTGGAGTTGCCAAAGGGCTTCATTTACCTTAGCCTTTGCCATTTGGATTTCTTTTTCATTAATTTCCTTTTAAAAGCCAACTTGGTCCCTGTAGTGATTTTTCATCCTTTCAAACTTGAGAGCTTTGTTTTTCTAGGTGACGATTTCAATGGCACACTTTTGTCACAAGATGCGTACCTCCTCTATTGAGAGATTTTGGTTCCTCATGGCCAATTTTCTTAGTTTAGTATTGACTCTAGCAAGCTGCTCTTACTGTTGATAAAATAAATTCTTGCATTTGATCTCTTTGAGTATCAACATTTTGTAGGAGATGATTTTGCATGGTCAGTGTCTCATTTTCTTGGTGCATTTGGTTCAAGTCCTTTTTAATTGAATGCGTTTCAACTTTTGCCATGGACTATTTGAAGATGGCCATTACTACTTCCTCCTCAGCCTTTTGAAATTATTCCTGAAGTTGTTTGATAGCTTCATCTCTTGTCATTATCAGGTTAAGGATTGTTTGCTCTACAAGTAGGGCATGAAGGTCAAGCATTGATTTTTCTCGTGGCCATTTCTAGTTTCCCCTCCAAAATGATGCATTTGCCCCTTGCATTTAGTAGCTTTGACTGGATTATAGTGATGTTCTCTAGAAGATCAAATATATCTAGAGTTGGTTTCTTGGTTCCTACTAGTTGTTCCAGTAGTTGTTCGTGCTAGGCTGCATTCAATTTCTTGCTAACCATGCCTACGGATGTCTGCACATCTTCGAGTGTAGATACATTTGATACAAATATCATTATGCATTTAGTGCTTCAGCTACATGGTCAGCTATCACTTTTGCTATTTTTTTTACCCTTAGTACTGCATCACCAAGATAGTTGCCTCTTCACCTTTCTCCAACCTCACTGAGAAAGTGGTGGCATTCCTAGAGATTTCTGGGAATAGATGATGTGTTGCTAACAACAACATCACCTCCTGAGCATTGTGATTTGACCTCAAAGATAACTATGTTCTTTGGGCAGAGAAAATGGAACCACCCCTCTCCATCTAACTAACTATTCAAGCCATCTCATTAAGGTGACTCATTGCTGGCTGATACACAGATGGATCTGCCCCACTCATTCTTGCCTACTGCTCTTGTTTGCTCAAGAGCTGCTCTTAGATTTGTCGTAGATGCTCAAGGACTACGTGGGCCTTCGATGTTATCTCTTGACTGGGTGGTGGTGGTAGTAGCTTCTCTTCTTGGATGATTGCTGGCATTTTTTCCTTTATGATTTCTACCCATGAGGCCAAGGGAGTATGCCCGAGAGTGTCATTTGAATAGCAAACAATACCTACCCTCTTGCAAAGTTTTCTTATAAGGCATGGAAAGGGTAGGGTCCTCCTTCTAGGTTCATTCTCCTTGAAACAGTTCTTGATTTCCAAATAAATCAACTATGAAAGGTTAATAGGAAATATCCTACTTAGAGTGATGCATGCATGAGTGGAGAAAGTAGTTACCTTACTTGGCCTCACCATTGAATTGAGGTGATAGGCCGCAATCTTAAAATAAATTCGCTCCACCAGTGTGAGCATGCCATACTCCTTACAGTCCACCTTGTAACATTGTTGGGTCCACTTTCTTTTTGCCATAGGGTAATATTTTGTTGATATCTCTGCCAATTATGTTCTGATGTCTGGCAACCCTAGTGCTTATGCAATGGCCTCCACCAAGTAGGACACTTGAATGTCCTTGATTTTTGCAATGGACCTTGGCCTTTGGCTACTCTAGATGAGATAGGTCTCTCCCATGTACCACTCCCCATTGGTCATGATGATTGACCACGTGGTAGAGGTTTGTAACTATGTTTTGACATAATCTAAAGCTTTTTCTAAAAATTTCCCAAAGTTTATCTCTTGAAGAATTGATCTTTGGATCTCTCGGGACTTGATGATGTTTAGGCAAGCTTGAGTTAGAGTGACCTCAAGCCTAGGCACAGGTCTAGGCACTTCTCCTCATTGAGATTATTTTGTAGGCAGTTCTTCTTTTAGAATTTGTCGAACAGATTCCACTTCAGGCTCCTCATGAAGAGGTCCCATTACATGAATCACCTCTTGTTGTTCTTGACATTGTTCTTGCTAGTCCCTTCTAGCTCTAGGTCGTTTCTCCCATGGTTGTGAGGCTTCTTCTTCCTACAGATGCTTTTGTTTGGGTGCCATCTGTAATCACAGTAGAACCATGGATTAGCAATCATTTTGTAACCTTAAAATAATTGGGATACCTTAACTCTTGATGGTAGTTACACTTGGCTAAGTTGTGATTATGGTTGATTTAATTAACTTAATTGTTATTTCTATTTATGCCTTATCATTGATAAATCATCTTGGAGATTGTTGCAAGGGTTAACTTAGAAAACATTGATGTTTATGTATCATTAAAGTTACTAACCCTTAGGGGACTTAGAAATGTTTTTCAAAAATTACATTGAAAACCTTAAGGTTTGTGGGCTCCATGATAAGGATCTTACCTCTAGGAAGTGCAAGATTGAAAAACAGAGTGATTTGGACAAATAGTTTGAAAGTTATGGACTTTGGAAGGTTTTGGGCTTTGAAAAATTGCAAAAATTCCCCATGTGTTATGAGCAAATGACAAAAAATTCCAAAGTGTCTTGTGGTATATATAGTGTTTTTCTATTGCATCGATGAGGCTTGGACGATGGGGCCTTGTTAACAAGATCAGTTGCGTCGACGAGGCCTCGATGACATAGCTATTGACCATCATTCACTTTCATTGACTTTGGTCAAAATTTCAAAATACAAGGAATTTTTTGATGAAATTGGGATCAAATGAAAGCTTAGAAGACCAAGAATAGTATGAAATCATGAGAAGAGGGCATTTGATGAGACGCGACATGCACTAAGCTGCGATATCGCGTACGCGATATCGCGGCCGCCACGATATTGTGGTCCACCGTCATATCTATAAATAAGAGGCGGCACTCCCTTCATTTCCCAATCCTAGCTAGAAGTAGCGAAGCTCTGGCAGATTGATCACTCCAGAGTTAGAATTTTTCCCATTTGCCCGCAGTAGGAGTCCTAGAGTGAACGGCTCTTTATTCGAGCAGCTTGTAACCTGAACCCAAGTTGTGTACGGCAATAAAGACGAACTTGATTGGATAAACCTTGCAGCACATGGTTTTATTTATTGTTGTTTATTTACTACTTTCCTAGTGTGCACAAGTACGACTTGATTACGAGCTTCTACGGACGTGTACGGCTAGTCAAGGAATCAACTACTCATTGCTAGGCTAGAACATGTGATAAGTACGACTTAGTTACGAGCACCCATGGGTGTGTACGGCTAGCTAAGGAATCAGCTGCTTATCACACTTAAGCTAAATAGGTGCCTCAGTACGACCACTTCGAGCACTTGCGTTACGTGTGGTGATCCCAGTAACGATTAGCGTTTGGTAAGCCACAGTTGCATAGTTCAGGGTGTGTCCGGTAAGTGGGAACGGATGCTGACGCTAGTTAATTTAGACTTAGGACATTAGTTAGAGTTAGCTGAGTTCCTCAACCCTTTCCTCTGATAGCATAGAAGATAAATCGAAAAATACCAAAAAAATCACATACCTCAGACTTGCTTAACCATACACCGTGACACATACAAGCAAGCCTGGGAAGACAACGAACGATTAACCCCAAGTGTTTCTTGTGGTGTTAAGGCATTTAGTCTGCGGAGTTCGACCGGATCGCGCATGCACGCTCGTATTCGTATGGTTGAGTGTAGGGGTATCTCGCCACTCATCAGCGTTGAAGTTCATAAATTTGGAAAAATGGAGAGAAATTGATTTAATGAATGAATGTAATGAAAGATTAACGAGTACTGAGCAGTTTATATAGTGGAAAATACAAAATATAAGATTGTAATTATGTCAAAGGTAAGGAACCTTAACTAATCAAGCCAAAAGCTATGCAAGTGGACCCTCCCCATAGTAGACTCATGCTCTTTTTGCCCTTGCATAACCTCAACTAAGAAGTTTGTGGGCCCCATAGTCGATTTAACGATCATGACAAGTTAAGGACCAACCCAAAAGAATCCACTCAAGAATCCCAATACATCAAGCTAAGACATAGGGCATAAGATAGAACTTGGTAGTGAGGTGAGTTATGGTAGCATGGATGGATGATAGAGAAGGTGGAATGGAGTTGCAAATTAAGGTCATAAGAAGTCCCTTGTGGAATTGTGGTTAAAATGACCTGAGAAGTTCCGTTGGTAGTCTAGACCAAAACCATCTACTTTCAATGACTTGGCATCGCCACTCTAAGACTGATCCACGCACTCGAGACATACGAGTGTGATTGCAAGAGAACCATTGTTCCATAAAGAGGAGAGAGAAGTAGGAAGTGAGAGAGAGAGGACCTTAGTTAGAGGGAACCCTCAAGCATAGGTGTATGTCTTTCAAGTCCCATAACCAGTTCGTGTAGCCCTTTTATTTGTCCAAGGGGTGTGCTTTGAATTTCCATTGTTTTTGTTTTTGTTTTGGAAATGGAAACTACACCATGGGAGGACTTATTCATGTTGAAGGGGTGTACTTTGAATTCCCATCATTTTTTAAATGATGGGAACCACACCATGCAACGACGTTATTTGTCTTCCTATCATTGGTGGTATAAAATGGTAAGAAGTCCATGAAAAACACTTAAGCACTCAAGCAAGAAGAAGAGTACAAAGAGTATTGAGTTCCCTTAAAGTCACATCCTTTACAAACCTTTGGATCCCTCCTAATTTTGGAACTACCAAGGTCATTGATTGATTAAAAGTTTCTTTAATGAAAAAGGAACCTCAAATTCCTAGAACAAGGAAAACCATAGAATTATTTGGATGGGTGGATGACATGGACTTAGTACCTGTCCCATGAAAAATAAACCATGTCAAAGTCATCTGACATTAAAATTCAGAAATAGAAACCAGACATCAACAATCACACATTAAGCACAAACCATCATTAGTAAACAACAATAGTAGCATTATGTCTTATGACAATAAAGCAAATTTATTAGCTAAAATGAGAAAAATATCACACTTAATCAAAAGAAACATAAGAAACAAAATAAAGTAAAATATATAAGAAAGTGTAAAATAATCAAGAAAATTTAAATGTACTAAAAATGGTATAAAATTAGACAAATTTGAAAATAAAAAATTTGTAAAATAAAAAATATGAAAAATAAAAAAGGGGAGAAAAACTAAGAGGCCATGGTAATGGTTAGCATGGATGGCCATCACCCCCATGACTAAGTTGGAAGGAGGAGATCTGAAAAATAGAATGTGGGTGTTCATTAGCTGAGGCAGTATTTACACTAGCCAATCTTGGTTTTAGGAAAGGTTTAATTTGTTGGATATTGACCAACTGCTTTTTATTTGGGCTATCAGGTTTGTAAATTATCATGGCCCTAGAGGGAAAGGTTTGATTAGTTATATAAGGTTCCTCCCACAATGTTTGAAATTTTTCCTTTTGAGGTACATGTGTGGGGTTCTAGTAGAGTACCTTATTTCCTGGTTGAAACCTTTCCTAATTCTAAGGTCATGGAATTTCTTGCTAAATGCCTTGTTCACCTCATTCAAAGATAGGGCCACTAAGCAATTTTCATCTAGCATGTTCAGATTGATCAATCTCTCCTTTTGTGCTAAACTTAGGTCAAGGTTTAGTTCACATGTTGTTGAGAGTGTATGGAGCTTAAATTGAATTGGGAGTGTTGGAAGTTTTCCATACACTAACTCATAGGAAGAATATCCAATATGAAGTTTCCAAGTTGATCGCTAAGCCCAGAGAGCATCATTAAGTTTTGTACTTTAATCCTTCATATATTTGCTAATGGTTCACATTAATATTTTTGTAATCTCTTGGTTGGTTACCTCTACTTGACCTTTGGCTTGGGGGTGATGGTAAGATGTTGTTAATTTATGTTCTACCCCTAAGCATAACATTAATTTTCTAAATGTGGCACTTGTGAAATGAGTCCCATTATCAAAAATTAGTGAATGCGGCACCCCAAATCTATTGACGATATGTTGTTGTATAAATATGGTGGCAGTGGATGATGTGTAATCTGTAACAGCTATCGCTTCAGTCCATTTTGTACAATAGTCAACTACTACTATAATATACACTTTCCCATTAGACATGGTTGTGATGGGATCCATGAAGTCAATGCCCCATATGTTGAAAGGTTTTAGTGGTTGAATCCACTATTGAGGACCTTCCATATGAGTGATCATCCCCCTGTCACATTGACAACATTCACAAGACTTGACAAATTGGTGGACATCCCCAAAGATTATGGGCCAACAGTACCCTACCATCAGGATTTTTATGGTCGTCCATCTCCCTACATAGTGGCCTTTCCAAAGTCCTTCATGAGCATCCTGGAGAATGTGTGGTTGATCTTTGTTAGGGACACACCAATGGATCAAGCCATTGACACACACCTTGTAAATATGTCCATTAATTTCCATGAAGTATTTGACCTGATGAAGAAATTGTTGCTTTTTCCTAAAATCAAAGTCTTGTGGCATCTCTTGAGTGAGAAGATATGTGAGGATGCCATTATACCATATTACTTTTTTAGGTGTGTGTTCATTTATTGCTCCAGTAAAGAGGAGTTTGTCTAGAAATTGATTAGAGAGCAGGCTCTCCTCCTCTTTGTTATTCCATCTTAAGCAAGAAAGATGGTCAACGACCACATTCTCAGTCCCTTTTCGATCTATCATAGTACTATCAAATTCTTTCAAGATCACAAGCCACCGTAAAACATGAGGGCCCACCATCGGCTTATTCATATGGAAGTGAATTACACTATGGTTCATATGTACAAATATTTTGTAATTGAGCACATAATGTCTAAACGTTTCTAGCGCATACACCACTACCATTAATCCTTTCTCTGTGGTGGTGTAATTTAACTGTGTTACCACAATGCTTTGTCTCGCGTAGTGGATATAATATGGACATTTCTTATCATCCATATGCATGAGTACTACTTCAAAAGCATAGTTAGATGTGTTCATCATGATATAGAATCGTTTGGATCAATATGGTGCTCGTAGGATTAGTGTTTCTACGATTTTCTCTTTTAATTGTTAAAATGCATTTTCACATTCCTTGGTACAAATGAATGGTGCATCTTTCTTTGTAAGTTCTACCAATGGTTTTGCAATCCTAGAGAAATTCTCAATAAAGAGTCGGTAGTAATTAGTGTGTTCAAGGAATGACCGAACATCTTTGAAAATCTCTAGTTGGCATGTTATTCCTTGGATGAACCTTATTTTTTCTGGGTCTACCTCAATCCCTTTCTACAAAATTCGGTGCCCTAGCACAATGCCTTCTTAGACCATGAGATGGCTTTTTTACCAATTGAGTCATAGGTTTGTCTCAACACATCTCTTTAGTACTTACTCAATGCAGTCCAAGGCTTGCTCAAATGTAGAAGTCATCCATGAAAACTTCAACACCATTATCGATTTGTTGTTGAAAGATACTAAGGACTAAGCGTTGAAATGTTGCAAGGGCATTGCATAGGCCAAATGGCATCTTACAGTATGCAAAATTTCCCTAGGGACTCATAAATGTTGTCTTGGCTTGGTCTTTTGGTGCAATTTGGATTTGGTTGTAGCTGCTATATTTATCCGAGAAACTATAATAACAATGCTTGGATATGGTGTCTAATACTTGATCCACAAATGGCAAAGCAAAGTGATCCTTAAATGTTGCCATATTTAACAACCTAAAGTTAATACAAACCCACCATTTACCATCCTTCTTTGGTACAATTACGAGTGGGCTAACCCACTTACTATCTATGATTGGAAAGATAAACCATGCCTTGAGGAGTTGCTCTATTTCCTCCTTAATAATTTGCTTCAATTTGGGGCTTAGTTGCCTTTGTGGCTGCCTTCTAGGCTTCATGGCCAGGTCAGTGTAGAGACAGTGTTGGCATATCCTTGGATTGATTCTTGTTAGCTCTAGATATGACCAAGAAAAGGCTGTTGACCATTTATTTACCACTTTCAAAAACTTTTCTTTTTGTTCAAGAGCAAGTTTGGCATTAATGATGACTGGTTTATCATTCTTTAAAAATGCATACTCCATTCCAACTAGTAAAGTTTTTAGTTCTAAGGGCTCTTACTTGAAATGTTCAAGGATCTCCAACTCTCCCCAATAGTTATCATCATCTTCATTAGAGAGTTTGAAATGAACTTGTTTAATTTTGTCCATGCCTTCAATGTATGCACAAGTTAAACTCTTGGTTGGTTCCATGCATATTGTGTTGCTATCTGAATCAACTATCAACCATTGGATGTCCTCCTACTTTGTGGCTACTGTGTATAGACATCACTGAATATTAATTTCTTACACACACTAATTACATGCCTTAATGCATGTGCTTTTGATTGACCAAATCTTTTGCACACAATTGCACACATTGTCACTATATGCAATGCATGGAATACACTTTTTCTCAATTTTTCCTAACTCATTCTCCTTAGATATTTCAAGAGATAAGTCCCTTATACCCATTTGTGCATCAATCGTGCTTAACCAAGCCCTTTCCATGATGATGGGGAAGTCACTTTTGCAGTTGTCCACCTTAATTATCAAAAAATTAGTAGGATAGGACCACCCGCAACTTGTGGTCACAATGTCCTCTACTAATCCCAAAGGGACCGTAGTTGATTGATCTGCTAATTCTAAATGGATGTTGCTTTTCTTAAGAGGTGGTAGGTCCTAGGCTTTGTGCATATTATGGGAGATGAGGTCAACTCTAGAACCAGAGTAAAGAAGAGCCTTGCATGGCCCTTGTCCAGCAATCTGTAGAAAGATGGGTGGACTTCCTAGATCAAGTCTTTTTGTAGGAAGGTTTCCAGCCTTGATCTAGTCAGAAACAACATGAGTTAGCATTACAGTGAGGATCCTAGGTGACACTTGGTTTCAAGGGTGCTCGAAGGTATTTGATGTAGAGGATGAGGGTACTAGAGATGCGGGCGATTAGCCAAAGTAGATTGTGAGGGCTGGAGAGGGCTGTTGGGTTGGAAAAAAAGGTTGTTTCCTTGATTGATTATCTGGACCACTTGGTTGAGAAACTAGTTGTGATTGTATAGCCCTTATAGCATTTCCTTGCTACAGTTGTGGAGGAATTTCACCTTGCATGGATGGAGTAGGAGGTAACTGAGTTGAAGGTGGAGGTGTAGGTGAAGAGGGATGTGGAGGATGATAAGAATATTGATATGGGTTTTCCCCTCAAGTAGATAGTGAATGTGTTTATTGGGATTCTAAAGGGTAATAGTGATGCTGGAATGATGCATGACTTGCTGAACTTCTAGGGGAGATGGGTTGTTGAACATAATACTCATATGGATCTAGTTGCCTATAAGGGTACTACTACCTTGGTGGTGGTATTCCTAACGATTGTGGTTGGTACCATTATTGGTATTGTTCATAAGATTGTGGAGGAGTTCCACTTGTGTAGTAAGCTTGTTTTTGCTAGTGGAACTATCGTAGACTACCTTAAGGATAAGGTAATCATCTTTGAGCTTGCCTACGTGCAAGGCAAGGGTTTAGTGTGTACACTCTAGATTCTTGTAAGTGTAACACCTAAGGCCAACATGCCTTTGGATGTTCATATTGCTAGATGTCACATTTAGTTTCATAATCATAATTGGACTCCACTACTTCCTCTACTATAGTAGCTTTGCCCTTACCCCTTTGGTAGGCACATTCAACTTCTTTTCATCTCCTACAATTACGATCACTATTTTGCTCTTTGGATTCTTTAGCAATCTTCAAAGCAGTTGGAAACTTTTCATCCAAAGAGTTCCATAACTTATTAACCTTGGCTAAAATGTCAGAAATAAATTTTTGAATAGGCAAGGTCTTTCTGTTCACCACTTCATCAAGTGGTGAGTCCTCCTCGTCACAAAATTGGACCTCTCATTTTCTAATGGATGGGTCCCTATTATGCTCTTTAGCACTCTCTCTTTTTCATAGCTCACCTTCTTATTTTGCTACCTACTCAATTAAATTTTGTATTTGATGAGCTCTCATTTTAGACAACCTCCCCTGGGCATACACCCAAAGGGTTCTTCCTGTTTCTACCCTAAGCCCATCTATGATGTGACAAAGTTGTTTCCTCTGAGAGTAACCATGACCAGGGCATCTATGTAAGAGTGAATAGTATCAGTCCATGGTGGCATCCAAGGGTTCTTATGCTCCTTGTTTCCAGCCTTGGATTTGCCTTCTTAGATTAGACACTCTAGAGTATGTTTGATATTTGTCATTGAACAGTTCTAACATGGTACTCCATCTTTATATAGATTCCGGTTCTAAGGACCAGTACCAACTTTCAACTTCTTTAATGAGTGTCCTTGGGAAAAGCTTGAGTTTCTACCACTCATTTTCAATTTTTTGTAAGGCATAGGAATCTTGAAAAGCTTGTAGATGTGTCTGTGGATCAAAATTGTATCCCCCCTCAAATCTTGGAATATTGTTCATATCTAGGTCCAACTATCCTTTATATGCCTAGTTGAAATCCTTACTACCTCTGCAATGTTAATCATGCTTCAAGTCACCAGTAAATGTTCATCATCATCATGCATTGATGATGTCGATTATGGTTTCAGCCACCCCTTCAATTTTGATGGCATTCACAATTATTATTATTTTTTCAATCACCTTCCTCACGGTTATTTTGACGATGGCTTCCATGAGAATCATCAGATGAAGAGGAATTCTTGGAATTGGATGAAGAGGAAGGTAGACCATCACCATCACCGTAGTGTCCACCACCACTCTTACACATTTTATGATCACCATTATTAGATCCCTCATTGCGATGTTCACTGAGTCCCTTCCTTGGATAACACTCTTCCTTGAACCCAGTTTATGAATAGTTGATCGTAGGATCAAGTTCATACCCTCACCATTGTTAGCAAGGGGTGGAGAATATTCATGTTGAGAACCTTCCAAGGGAGGATCCTCATTGTCCTATTGATCTAGTAGGAACAAGGAGTTAGTGTAATTTTTCCACTTTGTAGGTTCATGGAGTCTCTCCTGATGTTTGTCTTGCTTACCTTGTGTTTTGGTGGGATGGTAGTTCTAAGGGTCATATCCATCCACAATGTGCTCTTTGTGAAGATTTTCTATGCCCAACTTCTTAAGGGTTTTAATTAGCATTCTAGGCACAGGTCTATCAGAGGGCAAAACAACATTGCCCTCCATATTATGCCATCACATTTGTTCATCCTGATGGAGGATGAAGGTGAAATTCAGCAAAAACTCATCTAGATGAGTGTATACCACCTTGCATTCCTATGGGACCAGTGGTTTAGTATCGTCATGCTTACAAGAAGAAGAAGACATTTTGTAAAATAAAATGAAATTATTAGTGTGCTTTTATAATTTATGTATAGTGGGAATGTTATTGAATTTTATGTTCGTACAACGATATTAGTGGTATCCACTTAGACCTAAATAGTGCACGTACCACAAACAAAGTCCTGAGTAATAGTGCTAATGATGAGTGGTGAGGTACCCCTATTCCCAACCACATGAATCACAAGTGTTCATGCATGATCCTGTTAAATTCCATGGACTTTATTGTTTCTAGTGCACTAGCCCTTTAGGAAGTGAATCTAACATTAAAGTCAATCATTGTTCTTCCAATTATACTTGTGATGTTCGTTGGTATGGTTAAGTGTAACTAAGGCATCCAATTTTTATCATTTTGTATTTTATATTATGGGTGCTTGAAATGTAGATAAAAATGAGTTTAATTAAATAATATAAATGACTAATTAACTAATCATTTAATTAATCCTAACATAAGCATCTGTTCCCACTTTCTGTACATGTCCTGAACCCACGTATCCACTGCTGGGTAACCAAATGCTACGCTATTGGACGTACCAAGCAATAACGTTGCTGGGATTACCAAGTGAATACGTGTTACACTCGAAGTGGTTGTACTTATGTATTTAATCTATCTAGATTAATAATATCATTAACTCAATTTTTGGAAAATAATTGTAAAATAATTGAGAATAATTAACCAATAATTAAAAACATTGAATGCATAAATAAAAGAGCTAACCTATTCAAAGTACTGCAAGGTTTATCAAAAAGCTCATCTTTATTTCTACACACATTGTTATGCTTAGGTACAATAATGCTTGAATAAAGATCCATACGCTCAATGACTCCTATTGTGTGCACTCAGGGAAAAGATTCTAACTTTTGAATGGAAAAAATGCAAGAGCTTCACTACTACTAAAATCTGGATTCCTCATAAATGCAACTAGTGGGTGTATATTTATAGGTGATGGATAGACATTGCATCGATGAGGCATTATCAACATAGGTTGAAATGAATAGATGGGGCCTTGTGGATGAGGCCTCATCGATGCATTCGACTACGTCAACAAGGCCTAGTCAATGTAGGTAACCAACAATGACTCATCAAGTAGTACCAACTTTCTACTTTTTCTATGAGTGTCTTAGGAAACAACTTAAGTTTTTGCCAATCATTTTTGATGTTCTACAAGGCACAAACATCATGAAAGGCTTAAAGATGGGACTGTGGATCTAAGTTATATCCCCCTCAAATCTAGAGATATTGTTCATATCCAACCTCTTGATTTTCCTATCTTTCACATGCCTAGTTAAAATTTTGATTGCCTCTATGATGTTTAGCATTCTTCAAGTTGTAAGTAAAGGCTCATCTTCATCATGATTTCTATGACACATATGATGTCCTCTGCTACCCCTTCATTCATGGTGGGGCCTACGATCATTGTTGTCTTACTATTCACCTTCATCACAATTTCATCCTCTGTGGTTTTGGTTAGATTCAAAGGAGGAAGGAGAAGATGTAGATGAAGAGGGCAAAGAGGGAGGAGGACTACCACTATCACAATTTATTCCCCCTCCTCTCTACTTGTCATGACCATGATCATCAGTTTTATCATCATCATGATGCTTACCTAAGCCCCTACCTTGTCTCCCACTTTTTCCTGAACGAGGATTGTTGATAGTAGACTATAAATTTTGGTTCAATCCCCCTTCATCAGAGTCAAGGGGTGGAGAATCTTCATGTTGAGAACCTTGAAAGGGATGATCCTCATTACCTTTTTTATTTAGTAGGAACAAGGGATTAGTGAACCATTTCTCCTTCGTAGCTTCATGGCACTTCTCCTGGTGCCAATTTTTTTTGCATTATGTTTTAGTGGGATGATAGTCCCATAAATCATGGCCTTGCACAATGTATTCAATGTGAAGATATTGGATGTCCAACCTCTTAAGAGTTTGGAGCAGCATCATAGGAACAAATTGATCAAGTAGTATCACAACGTTGCCTTCCATATCTCTCCACTGAAGCTATTCATCCTGGTGCAAGATGCAGGTGAAATTAGATATAAACTCATCTGGAAGAGTATACATCACTTTGAATTCTTAGGGAATTTTGGGTTTTGATTCATCATACCTATGAGAAGAAGAAATTTTAACTTAGAAGAAAAATAATAGTGTGCTTTAATTATAATAATAATTATTATTCGAATGATTGCAACTTTAGGATTCATTCCAACGATCTTAAATAATTTTCACTAAGTCTTGGATAGCACATGTCATTAACTAAAGCTCCCTAGTAATGGTGCCAATGATGAGTGACGAGTAGACCCTATGCCCAACCATACAAATCACAAGCATTATGCACAATCCAGTTGAATTCTAAGGACTTCTAGGTTTTAACATACATTAGTCTAGGAGGTGAATCAACTATTGTAATTGCTGTTTTCCCAGTTACACTTGGGAGTACAAGGGTATGGTTAAGTATAAATAAGGCATATGATTTTTATCATTTTATCTTTTTATGTTCTAAGTTACATAAGAATAAAGAATAAATCTAATCAACTAATCAACACTTAATCTAATCAAGTAAGTAACAATTAAATAATCCTAACTTAAGCATTCATTCCAACTTGTTGTACACATCCTGAACATGTATAATGCTACTCGGTTACCAAATGTTAAGCGTTACTAGGATTACCAAGCATTACAGATATGCTCAAAGTGGTCATACTTGTGTGTTTTAATTAATTTCTATTTAATCTAGCTTAATTAATTTATTAATTAATTACTTAAAACATTGAAGAAAATTTCTTAAAATATTAAATGCATCAAGAAAACAATTAATTTATTTCAAAGGTTACAAGGTTTATTAGAAAGCTTGTCTTTATTGCCACACACTTTGTAGTGCTCAGGTATAATAGTGCTTAAATAAAGATTCGTACACTCTTTGACTCCTATTGCAAGAACTTAGAAAATATTCCAACTTTTAGAAAGAAAAACTACTAGAGCTTCACTACATTTATAAGTAGAAACAGGGTGCCCTGTTGATGGGTACATGTCAATGAGTCAAACCTTGCATTGATGAGATCATGTCAACGAGATCCCATTGACAGGGTTGCATCGACAACATCTCATCAATGTGGCCAAACCATGACACTTCATCAGCCTTTCTATTCAAGTTTCAAACCAAGTCTAAACCACATCCCAGTGACATCGCATTGTTTTATCACTTGGAATCACAATTGTAAGACTACCACTATTGCAAGGAGTATCGACACTTGGTGTATTATCCAAGGGAGGAAGTTTATCCATTGCACTTTTTATTTTTTAGATTCTTGAGAAGATGCCTACCTTTAGGCATGGGTAAATGTCTTTCTAGTAGGACCCCTAAAAATTTATTCTTATGCATTTATTTTATTTTTAACTATGTCAACCTTACCATAGGACTACTTATAGGCATGGGTAACATATCTTTCTAGTGAGATGGTAAGGTAGCACTAATTGTACTCTTACTCCCATTTTTGTTAGATCTACAAGGATATAATGCAACCTAAGTGTTGGTACATTTTGGCCATTTCATGGAATAGGTTGACATGATAAAATTGATTAAAGGTCTATGCAGTTGGAGAAGTGGCAAGAATTTCAGTTTGTAGAAAAAGAGAAATAGCATTTAATTTAAAGAAGAAAGAAAAATGGTCAGAGAAAGGCTGTTATATCCATTATACAAATCATGTACTCATCGATATATTATTAGCACTTTTACCAAAGAAGTATTTTAGTATGTGGTTGAAATGGTGTTTCAAGATTTGCCCATGAATTTCAAAGGCCTATTCCAGAGTAGGCAGGAATCACACTAGGCCCAGCATCAACACTTTCCATACATCTAATACCCATAACCCATGTCCAAAAAAAAGCAGAGGCCTATGAATCTTACAATTAAGTAAATAAACAACAAAAATTAGATAATGGTGGCAGGGTTTTAATCCGCGGTGGCACCAAAAATCAAGGTTTCACCACCTCAGCCAACGTCTAGGTCGTGGGCTACAGATCTATGTCTCTGCCATGGCAAATTGAGAAAGCTTATTATTATTTGTTGTTTGCAAGGAAAGCTCCCCCAGTTCATCTTGGAAGCAAGAAAAATCAGGAGAACTCCATTAATGAAAATTTTAGATTTTAAATTTTGGCTAAAAAATAAAAATAAAATTCATCATTGGGGATCGTGAAAGAAACAACACGTCTGCATCCGATGGCACCATTGTTGGTTCTATGCTCAACCAGGGAGGCCTGCACCATTAACGGATACCACGGATACCATTCTGGTGGGAGATGGAATTATGATGAATGTTTGTCCATGACATATTTGAAATTGAAATTTTTGAATGAGTCGACTACAATGCAACTACTTGAAGCCACCTCCCATTCAGAAGTACGCAACTTTGATTTCTCTAGCTGAACGGAACCTTATGACTTGCGCGCAGATTGGATCGGGGGGAAACTACCGTGTTTTGCTCTCTGATTATCATAGGGATTCTGTGCAGGCCCTGCTCTGCTCCTCCCCATGGTGCCCGCAAAGTGTTTCTATGTCCCCAAAACCCACATCTGGCTGCCCGAGTCTAACAGTGGCCATTCCTGCGCAGATAGGCAAAACCGTGACAAGAGACGATTGGCTCGACCTGGGTCCAAAAGACTGCATGCTCAATGGATACACAGCTGCCATGGAATTCTAGAGGATGACATTTCTATGAGGCATTTCGTCGAAAACCTAGCACGCTTCCATGATGCTCTAGCATTTGCCATACATGTCCATCAGGGCTGCACCCATGTAAACATCCCTCTGAAGCCTAAGTTTACAGGCTTGAACGTGGATCTTCTTGCCTGTCTGTAAAGCCAAATCCGTTGCGACACTCGTGCAGGCTTTGAGAAAAAAAAATGGAATGTGAAAATATTTGTAGAAACAGGGCTACTTCAGGCTTGACGCCTTCACATTCGGAGGTGTTCTTAAAACTTGCGTAGGAATTAGAGATCAATCGCTCGCGGCCAGTAGATTCATTCGTTGGTTATCAAGGAAGGAAGAATCGGTTACCAGGAGATGATGTAAAGGATGTGTTGCTAATTGAAGCACCTCCTATAATGGTGCCAAGTGACCACCACTATATTCAAATTTCTTTACCCAGTGAACGTCACTTTTCCAAGGAAGCCAACAGCAAATTTTACATGGATAGAAAGCTAGCATCAAGTGCAAATGCAGATGATTTAGTTATACAAGCATCAGATGGTGTGCTTGATTTGCAAGGATCGGCTTTCTTAATTTGAAAGACCATGTAGCCGCCTCCACCAACATCTACACTAAGGTGGATGTTGAATTACTTTCTTAGTACCTCTTGTTCATGAGAATTACTAGGGCTTTGTACATGGTGGGTAATGATATTTAATAATTAAAATACTAAACAAAAATAAAATTACAATTTTATGGAGTGCTTATTGTATGGAGATCTTGGTTTTATTTCCTAAAATTATTATATAGGTTGTGACTTATGAAAGAAATATTTGTAAAGTTTGTAAAGACACATGCCAGTGTTAGCATGATTTTCTCCTAACTTCATGTATAAGTTATAACTTCCTAACTTGTTGGGCAAGTAATATCTCCTAAATTGTTGGGCAAGTTATAACTTCCTTACTTGGGAGAGACGTTACCCAAGATATTTTTTAATATTTAACTACCTGTGAGACCCTATAAAAAGGCTTCAAGGGTTAGAAGAAGAGAACACATTCAGGTGGGGGAAAGAGCATTGGTAAAAGAAGACATTGTGAAATATTACTTGTAAGATGACTTGTTAAAGACAACATTTCAGCCTCTTTGTCATAGTCTTGTGAGTTATGCTTTTTTTTTTTTGTTTAAATTGTTTAGCTAGTGGTTTAGATAGTATCATGCTTGGCAAGTAATTTTGGGATTTTTAGATTGTTCTTATTGTTCTTGTTGCATGATAGAAAATTTCTATTAAAATTTTTCCATAGAAGAGCTTGTGTTTGAAAGCCTTAAGAGCATTTTAGTAGTGAATTTTATTATTGTGCAATGTATAATAACTTCTATTGAGATTGTTGTAAGAGAGCCTTTGCATATAGTCAAGCCGTTGAATGATTCAATAGTCAAGAGGGTTCAGAAAATTTTTGGTATTTTGAGAATAGCTTCTTGTATCTTTAAAGTGAATCTCCATGGTATTTCAATCAAAAATTATGAAGTCTTTTGAAGGTTCTTTTGAATGAAATTTTTTACGTCCATTATTTAGCCAAAATAGAGTCTGGTACGTGATAGTTTATGCAACAATTTTTTGGGTAGCATAGTAGGATTATCTTGAAGAAATTGCTTATTTAAGCCTTGGAAGTTGGAACAAATCGTAGTTATTGAATTTGGGATAGCTTTATTGCGAAGTGTTTACTCATATCATTTTACCTTGTTTAAACATTTGAGATCTTTACACAAATCTGCTTTTTTTTTCTCTTCTTTCTATTTCCATTGAATCTCACTCTATTTTTAGTTTTCTTGTGAAACTATCTCTTTCTCTAAGGAAAATTAGAAGTAGATTTGCAGAGTTGTGCTAAAATGTTTTTGCAAAACTTTATTTGTTACAAGTAGGTATTATAAGGACCACATAGACTAGGCAATTGAACAAAATAGGAACTCTCAACAACTCACAATACCTTGCAAAGTTGGCTGAATCTCTTTAAGATAAGTCATTTATAGTTTTATACACAACCCAATCATTTCATTTTCACAACAGCACACCATAACAGCACACACACATACTCACATTAACTACTGAGTCTATTTGGAGGTATCTGGGCCTTGGTGTTGCCAGAGACCAGCAAGCACCTAAATCCTGTTTGAGGACACTC
>MNCI01001931.1:214987-264060 GCA_015680685.1 Gnetum montanum
GTACCTTATTCTTAATGTGTTTTATTAACAATCAAAACTATTTACAAAGGACATGAAAACAAAGTATGAAAAAGATAGTAAAAATTGGAAAAAGATGTAAAGAATGAAAAATCATTAAAGAATTGAAAAATGTTAAAGAATATCAAAAATTTAAGAAATGAAAAAGTATAAAAGAATGAGAAAAGATCAAAGAATGTGGAAAAATGAAAAGAAAATGAAAAATTCAGTAAAGTTCCTATGATTTTAGAATGACACCCCCATGACTATCATTAAGATTGGTCAAATGGAAAAT
This sequence comes from Gnetum montanum, assembly GCA_015680685.1. Lineage (NCBI taxonomy): Eukaryota > Viridiplantae > Streptophyta > Gnetopsida > Gnetales > Gnetaceae > Gnetum > Gnetum montanum. The sequence continues at coordinate 215,280 of MNCI01001931.1, forward strand.
AGAGTAGGTAGAAGACTATTGGGTATATTGGGTAGATTCATTGGAATGTTCATAGCAAATTTTGACTTGTTGGATATTAACAAGAATGAGCTTACGTGTATAGGATGGGTGGTAGATATATAAGACACCAAATGGATAAGTGGCTTGAACAATGTAGGGTCCCTCCCAAAGTATTTGGAATTTGAATTTTTGGGGTAGATGATTAGGATTATAGTAAAGGACCTTATCAATCGGTTGTATAGTTACTTGTCTTATCTATGTATTGTGACTAAGTTTGGAGTGATGTTTGTGGACTTCATTGCTCATGAGTGCTATGAGCTTGTTTTCATATAAAAGATTTAGATTCATGAGTCGTTCTTTTTGGGCTAAGCTCAAATCAAGGTTAAGTTCACTGGTAGTAGCTAGAGTGTGGAGCTCTACCTAGATTGGGAGCGTTGGCAACTTATTGCAAACTAACTCATATGGGAACTATCCTATAGGTACTTTCTAGGATGTCCTATAGGCTATAAAGCATCATTCAGTTTAGTGTTCTAGTCCTTTCTAAACCTACTAACCATCCTAGTAAGTATCCTAGTAATTTCTTAGTTAGTTACTTCGGCTTGATCATTTGCTTGGGAATGATATGGTGTTTTTAGCTTATGGTTCACCCCAAGTTGTTGTATGAGCTTTTTAAATGTGGCACTAGTGAAGTAAGCCTCATTGTTAGGTATGAGCGTTCTTGATACTCCAAATCTATTCACCACATACTATTGGAAGAATTTGGAAACTATCTTTACTATACAATCTTTAACTGCAACTTCCTCTACCCACTTTGTATAGTAATCCACAATAATAATTATGTATCCTTTTCCATTCAACATTGGTTGTATGGGCCTCATAAGATCAATTCCCCATATGCAAAAAGGTTCAAGTGGCTATCTCCATTGTGGTAGCCCTTCATATTTGGCCGTAATTCCTCCATATCTTTTGCATCACTCATAATATTGTGCAAAAGTATGGAAATCTCTAAATAAGGTAGACCAAAAGTAGCTTGCCATCATTAGCTTGAGTGTTATTTTGTGACCTATGTAGTGGCCACCACATGGGCCTTCATGGGCATCCTATAAAACTTTCTATTGGTCAAGTTCTAGCACACACCATTTAACTAGTCCATCTACATAGATCTTGTATAGATTACCATTGATTTCCATATATCTTTTTGCTTTGTGAAGGAATTGTTCTCTTTGTTTTTTACTCCATTCAACAGGAAGCTCTTGTGTTGATAGATAAGTTAGATATTTTGTGATCCATGGCTTCTCTACTGAGCTTACAACATGTATTGTTTTGGTAAATAGGTTCTCATCAGGGAATTGGTCTGATAAAGGTTCTGGTTGATCTTTGCAATTCCATTTTAGCCTTAATAGATGATTAGCTACCACATTTTATGTTTCCTTTTAATTGATCATTCTGATGTCAAATTCTTGTAGGATAACAAGCCATCTAATCCCTTTGGGACTAATTGTTGGTTTATTCATGAGAAATTGGATGGCACTATGATCAGTATGGACATAAATATGATACCTGAGCATGTAATGTCTAAACTTCTTGAGCACATACACCACAACCATTAGTTCCTTTTCTATTGTGATGTAGTTTAGTTGTGCCTCGGTGATGCTTCTATTGGCACAGTGTATGTAATAAGGTTTCTTCTTGTCATGTAGTTGTGTGAGTACTGCATCAAATACATAGTTTGAAGCATCGATCATGATGTGAAAAGGCCTAAACCAATCTCGAGCTTGGAGGATTGGTGTTTCAACTAGTTTTTTCTTTAAAGCTTCAAATGCCTTTTTACAAAATTTTGTCCATTTGAAGGTTGCATCCTTCTTAGTGAGTTTGACAAGTGACTTTACTATATTTGAAAAATTCTCTATGAATATTCTATAATATCCTGTGTGGCCCAAGAATGATCTCACATCTTTTACTATTTATGGCCTTTGAGTGATATTCTGTATGACTCTAATCTTCTCAGGATCTACCTTAATACCTCTATGGGAGATTTTATGTCCAAATGCTATACCGTCCTAGACCATAAGATGGCTCTTTTGCCAGTTGAGCTTAAGATTGCTTTCAACACATCTTTTTAGTACTTGCTTCAATCAGTTTAGTGCTTGCTTGAAATCTATTCCATTTGTTGAAAAATCATCCATAAACATCTCAATACCATTTCCAATCTACTTTTGGAAGATGCTTAGTACTAGTCTCTGGAAGGTGGCTGGTGCATTGCAAATATTGAAGGACATCTTCCTGTAGGTAAATGTTCCCCATGGACTGGTGAAAGTTATTTTCTCCTTTTCTTCAAGTGCAATGTGGATTTGATTATATTTGTTGTATCCATCTAGAAAAATATAATACTCATGTCCTATGATGGTATCTAGGACCTGATCAACAAATGGTAGAGGAAAGTGATCCTTGAATGTAGTAGTGTTCATCATTTAGAAGTTAATTCAGACTTGCCATTTGCCCCACTTCTTTGGAACAATTACTAAGGAACTGACCCATTCACTATCTACAATAGGATAAATGAATCATGCCTTTAATAATTTCTCCAACTCTTGCTTGACTGCTTCTTTTAGTTTAGGATTGAGCCTTCATCATAGTTGGCATCGTGGTTTGACTATGGGATCAGTATATATCCGATGTTAAGAAATTTATGGATCAATTCCTATGATCTCATCATAAGACTACGCAAATGTTGTGGACCATTTGTTAATCACCTCCAACAACTTCCTCTTATGTTCTTCTTTTAAAGTGGCATTGATTTTTACTAGCTTTTTATTCTTTAAAAATACATATCCCAATGTGGCCGGTAGGACCTTTAGTTTAAATAGTTCTAGTTCCATAGTATCTGGGATCTCCAAGTGTCCCTAGTTTATCTCTTCTTCTTGACTCATTTGTGGGTAGGAGTGTCTTTTCTTTAATTATTCTAGCTTATCTTTCTCTTCAACGTAAGCACTAAAAATTTGTTTTGTTGGTTCCATGTATTTATTGGATTTGGTTTCTTCATTTGTGATCAACCACTAGGTACCATCTTATTATGTGGTTGCTTCATATAGACATTTCTACATACATATTTCTTCTACACATTTATTACATGCCTTAGTATCCTCTCATCTAATAGCCCATATTATTTGCATGCAATTGGATCTGTTATTGTTATATGTGATACATGAAACTCTTCATATTTGTATAATACTAGCTTCGTCTTTCTTGGAAATTTCCAAGGAAAAGTCATAAACCCCAAGCTTAGCATTGATAGTGCTAAGCCAAGCTCTTCCCATGATAATTAGAAATTCTCCCTTATTTTTCTTCACATGAATGACTAGAAAATATATAGAGAAGAACTAGCCACTAAAGGTTGTGATCATGTTGTCCACTTGTCCTAGTGGAACTATGATTAACTAGTTTGTAAGCTCTAATTAGATGTTACTCTTCTTTAGTGGTAGTAGATTCTAGGCTTGATACATGTCTTGTGAGATCAGGTTCACTCTTAACCTTGAATCAAGTAGAGATTTATGTGGTTTTTCTCCTACTATATGAAGGTAAACTAAGGGACTTCCTGGATTAGTTTACTTTTGTGGAAGGGCTTCTACCTTTATCCAATGATTGATTATTTGAGTAAGCATGACAATTGTGACATTTTGATTTAATGAAGATAGAAGCTTGTTGTGTTGAGGAGGATTATATGTGGATGGGGTGGAAGTAGATGTGTTCTCCATCTATTGAATATTATCAAATCTTGTTTGAAAGAACTATCATTTCTTGGGTTGTGATTCGTATGTGATCACCTCCTCTCATGTACTAACCATCCTTGTTGCACTTTTCTATTGTGGTTGTGATGGAAAATCCCCCCTACATGATAGGAGGTGGCATTAGTGGTAAAGGATTTAGGTGTTGGTTTGAACCAAATGTTGATGGATGCATATACAAGTTTGGATCTGTTCTTGGTAGTGTTAGTCTATGGTGCTCAATTGGGTAGTATTATGGAGTTTGGATAGTAGCATTACTAGGAGAGATTGGATGTTGTACAAAACATCCATATGGATCTAGTTGCATGTATGGATATTATTAGTGAGGTGGTGGCATGGTCCACGATTGGTGTTGTTTCCACTACTGATAGTATGAGTCTTGTGGTTGTAGAAAAGCTTTGTTGGGATAGTATGTTGGTTGGAAGTTTTACCTGTAGTTACTGTTGGCGACCGTTTGGGATGCGACCACCAACGAGTGTCCTCGAACAGGATTTAGGTGCTTGCTGGTCTTCTGGCAATACCAAGGCCTAGATACCTCCAAATAGACTCAGTGGTTAATGTGAGTATCTGTGTGTGCTGTTGCGGTGTGTGGTTATGAAACATGAAAAGATTGGGTTGTGTGTAAAACTATAAATGACTTATCTTAAAGAGATTCAGCCAACTTTGTAAAGTACTGTGAATTGTTGAGAGTTCCTATTTTGTTTAATTGCTTAGTCTACATGATCCTTATAATACCTACTTGTAACAAATAAAGTTTTGCAAAAACATTTGAGCACAACTCTGCGAATCTATTTCTAATTTTCCCCAGAGAAAGAGATAGTTCCACAAGAAAACTAGAAATAGAGCAAGATTCAATGGAAATAGAAAGAAGAGAACAAGAAAGCAAATTTGTGTAAAGATCTCAAATGTTTAAATAAGGTAAAATGATACGAGTAAAGACTTCGCAATAAATCTATCCCAAATTCAATAACTACGAATTGTTCAAACTTCCAAGGCTCAAATAAGCAATTTCTTCAAGACAATCCCACTATACTACCCAAAAATTTGCTACGTAAACAATCACATACGAGACTCTATTTTGGCTAGATAATGGATGTCAAAAATTGCATTCAACAGAACCTTCAAGAGACTTCACAATTTTTGATTGAAATACTAGAGAGATTCACTTTAAAGATAAAAGAAGCTATTCTGGTCCCATCAAAATACCAAAGATTTTCTGAACCCTCTTGACTATTGAATCGTTCAACGACTTGACTACATGCAGAGGCTCTCTTACAAAACTCTAAATAGCGGTTCTTATACATTGCACAATAATAAAATTTACTACTAAAATGCTCTTAAGGCTTTCAAACACAAGCTCTTCTATGGCAAAATTTTAATAGAAATTTTCTATCGTGCAATAAGAACAATAAGAGCAATCTAAAAATCCCAAAATTACTTGCCAAACATGATACTATGTAAACCACTAGCTAAACAATTTAAACACAATAAAAAAATAAAAAACATAACTCATAGGACTATAAAAAAGAGGCTTAAATGTTGTCTTTAACAAGTCATCTTACAAGCAATCTTTCACAATTTCTTCTTTACAATCTTCCTCCAAGACCCTGAGTGTCTTTCCAAGTGAGAGCAAGTAGTGTCTCTCCTTCCTTCCTACCCTTGAAGCCCTTTTATAGGATCTCATAGGTAGTTAGGTAAGTTACAAATATTTTGGGTGGTTATAACCACCATAGAGATAAAAAAAGGCTATAGTTGACAAGTGTCTCATTTAGTTGCCAAGTGGCTCATTCAGTTGCCAAGTGGCCTTTGTAGTGGTTACAAACATCATGGGATTAAGGCTAGGAAGTTATAACTTCCACAAAAAAGTTAAAACTATAGAAATAAAAGCTATGGTGGCCAAGTGTCCTATTGGATAACTATCCAATATAACTCTTTAGCATATGCAAATTTTTAAATCAATATTAATACTCACTTGGTACACAACCAAGGGTTGTCAAACGTATAGTAGCATAATAACAACTAAATTACTTATATCAAAATCCAAAGTTAATCAAAATAAATGTCATGCTCTGCAACTAGAGCCTCGATGTAGTTGTGAATGTGCGGTCAATGATGCCACTGGCCATGACGATGAGGTGCTCCAGGTTTGATATGGAAGTTGCTATCGATGTTCATGTGCAGCAGGTGTGCTTGATGGTGTGTATGCCTAGAGAATGATGAGGTATATGATGGAGAGTCCTTTGTCATGGGTGATGTTGTTAGGATTATCGTTTCATCCTCTGAACATTTTGCCACTGCATCCGGTGGTGTTGCTGTGTACAAGAAATGCCCATTTGTGTTTCTTTGGTGTTTAGGATTTTTTTCTTTATAGGATCCAGCACAAACTCTTGGCCTTGAGTCCTACTTATACTTTGAGTTAGTTACCTTCCTCTTAGGTGTCTTTACTAGGGTGGAATATAATTAAACTATGAGAGGTTTCTCTAATCAGATGATAGGTATCTGTGACTAGACTTCATGATTTTGGTAGAGTTACTCAGTAATGAATACATCAGCATCAAGTTCTTCCAAGAGAATGGAAGTGTTAACCTGCTTACCTTTGTTATGTATGTGTTTGATTTCTATGGTAGCATCTGTCCTCATCTACTCCTTTATGGGTTTATAGGGCCTTATCATGTGCTTAGTCAAATGGTACCCTTCCTAGATTTGGTTCAAATTCATTTCTCTTAAGGCAGTTTGGAGCATACTAAGTGCTGCATAATTTGGAGGCAGGACTATGTTGCCTTGTATGTCTCTCCACCTCATTTGACTATCTCGATGAAAGATAGTAAAATTTGGATGATAAGAATTAGTGTGACCATATGTGATTCTAATTTGCATTGGCATCCCCCATTCTTCTTCATCATTAATTCTATCATTGCTCCTTTTTGTCTCTTTAATAGGTGATGATTTATCACTTGTTGAAGGCATGTTCTGGTTTAAGAAATTTGGTTAAGTATGCTTAATTCTTTAGGTTATGAATTTTACTTTGAATTTTGATACAAAAAACTTTATGAAATCAATTACTCAGCGTACATTGACTTGTCCCCAGTAACAATGCCAATGATGAGTGATGGAGTAATCCAACATCCAAACATACAAGTCACAGGCATTTATGCATGACTAGATCATAATTCATGGATGAGGTAATGTAGTTATGCTAGCAATTGGTTTAAGTTCAATACTATTATCTTTCCATGTGGAGCTAATGAAGTCTATGTGTATGGTTTAGCTCATAGTGAGGTATATGATAACTGATGTTGTTGGGTCATTGTTACTCCTAGTGAACATGATAAAATGAAAATAGTTTCTAAGTCTATGTAAAATAAGAAATAAATCTATTCTATCCTAAGGTGATGAATATCTGGTCCTGATTTTCCATACAAATCCTAGGCTTATGTAATCGTTACTAGCATTACCAAGTACTCCACTATTGGGCAAACCAAGTGATAATACTACTGGGTTACCAAATGATCACACTTTACACTCAAAATTAGTTGTATCTATTCCACATACTAATAACAGTAAAAGTAAAGTGCATGAAATAGTAAAAAATTAACTAGAAAAGTAGTAATAAGTAGTCTAAGTAAAAATGGTAAACATTATTCTAAGTAAAGTAGTAAATTAGGAAAATGCTGCAATAGTATGAAATAGCTCGATCTTTGTTGCTGATCACACTTGTGCCCAAGTACAAGATGTTTGAATAAAGGCTCTATTCATTAAGTCACACTACACTATGGTAATTCACACTTCTAAGTGCTTAAGACTAAATTCACGAAAACAAACTGAAAGAGTTCTATTGTGATGGAATGAAAATTATTGTAGATCTGTGCATCTAAGTGCTGTATTTATAGGTTGGCATCCATTTGTGATATCAAATCTATGCTATTATAGCTTGTACTATGATATCGGATATATGATATCATAGTAAAATAAAATAAAATTGACTTTATCATATGGTTTAGCTCTTAGTGAGGTATGTGATATGTTGATGTTGTAGGCTCATATTACTCTTTAAGTGTATTTGTAATGAGAGATAAGAATATAATCTAAATCTAAATGCTAATAGAAATGTAAATCTATTCTATCCTAGGATAATGAGCATCTTGAAACACCACAAAAATTTTGGCTAACACTTGTAGACAGAAATTGAGCTAAGTCATGTTGGTCCCTAGCATGACCAAGCTTGAAAGCCTCAAAAATAGCATCAAACAGAGCATAATTGAACAAGAAAGAGTTCCTCGGGACCCATAGGTGACTACATTAGCATCTGGCATCAGGGATTCCATGTTTTGGGTTCAAAATATTTGGGATTGACCAAGTATACTCTGTTCACACTGGGCTGTATGCTGGCTAGCGTACAAGCTAGCGTATAGCAACTTTTGGGCCCCAAAAATGAGTCAAAACAAGCCAAAATCAAGCGTATGGACCCCGCAGGACCTTCCCCAAGGTCCCCAGCAGCTCTTAGGCACTTGAAAATCAAATATTGGGCCCTAAATGATGCATTTTCATGTGTGTATGTTGGGTACATTTTGGTGCACGCTGACCAGCGTACACCACCAAAATGGCCCAAAATAGGCACCAAAGAGCAAGATTTTCACCTGAAATTGACTCACAGAGGTAGGAAAACTATTAGGAATCATCACAGACACCTAAAAATCAAGTTTCAACCTTGAAATGATGCATTTACATGTGTGTACACTGGGTACATTTTGGTGTACGCTGACTAGCGTATAGCCCAGCGTACACCACCAATAATGGCCCAAAACAGGCACTAAAGAGCAATATTTTCACCTGAAATTGACTCCCGGAGGTAGGGAAACTATTGGGAATCATCTCAGGGACCTGAAAATCAATTTTTTACCTCGAAATGATGCATTTACATGTGTGTATGCTGGGTACATTTTGGTGTATGCTGACCAGCGTACAGCCCAGCGTACACCATCAAAAATGGCCCAAAACAGGCACCAAAAAGTAGATTTTCACCTAAAATTCACTCCTGGAGGTAGGGAAACTATTGGGCTTCATCACAGGCACCTGAAAATTAAGTTTTGACCTTGAAATGATGCATTTTCAAGTGTGTACGCTGGGCACATCTTGTTGTACGATGGCCAGCGTATAGCCCAGCGTACACCACTAAAACAGGCCTGAAACTACATCAAAATGAAGTCAAAATTGGCATCTGAACACCCTGGAGGATTAGTAGCACTCAAGCACCAAGGGAAAAGCACCAGCATACATAGTTAGACATCCAACATGTCAATTCATAAGGTGTACGCTAAGGTGTATGCTGAGCCTGTACGCTGAGGTTGATGCTGAGGTGTACGTTGAGGTTGATGCTGAGCCTGTATGCTGAGGTTGATGCTCAATCTCATACACTGCATGCTACACAATTGTAACATATCCTACACTCGGTCAATGCACCACGTGTCTCTCGATCCAAATTTTTCTCACGTCACAACCACTCATCTCCTTCAAGATTCGAATCTAACGCCCAAGATCTTATAAAAACTTCAATTTTTCACTAGATCAAGAGGGGAAATTTTTACAAATAGACATAAGAAACTAGAATTTGGGAGACTTGGTAAAATATGGGCATCAACCTCTATATGCTAGGCATTAGACTTGGATGTTGCATTTCCATGTAATCCAAAACCTACATCTTCCAGCACCCATCATCATCCATTGGGGTTGAACAGCTGCCTTGTGATCAATCCACAACTGCATTCTGACCATTGCACCCTGTAATCATTTTTTTGATATAAAACAGTTTACATTCTACCCATATTTATTATAGTTTTATTTGTTTTTAGTTTACATTTACATTCACGTCATCATGCCTGTTTACGTTACGGTTTACATTTAATGTGCATCATTTACGTATAACCCAAGGCATTGCAAAGTGCATACGTTGGGGAAGTCCTCGTTTGATCCATATGCTGACCATTCAAGGCACTCTACCTTTGTCCATTCCAACTTGCCCTCAAGTGAAGGTAGGGTCTTTTGTATTTCTTCTGAGGATCATCTAGTGTTTATTTCATTCCAGCCTTACACTAACGATTTCAGACGATACAGAAAATGGCGCTAGAAGGAGGGCCATTTTTCTGCTAGATCTATGTCTTGCCATCCCAGATCTATGCATCGTTACTGCAGATCTACACCTTGTTCTTCTAGATATACATTAAGTACAACGTTTTTTTGCTAGATCTACATCTTGCCATCCTAGATTTGTGCATCGTTATTGCAAATCTGCACCCTATTCTTCTAGATCTACGCCCGATTATTTCAGATCTGCACACTATAACTGTAGATCCAGCTTCCATGACTGCAGATCTATGCCCTGTCACTCCAAATCTGCACCCTATGATTGCAGATCTACGCTTATACATTGCAGATCTGCGTCTTGCTCCTTCAGATCTGCACCCTGCAATTGCAGATCTACACCACAGCCAGCACCTATACGCTGCCCACCAGTCTACATGCTGCAACCTCTATCTACATGTTGCCACCACTAGGTATACGCTAAGTGTAGTGTATACGCTGGCCTGTACGCTGGCACCTATACGCTAACAACACTTAGCCAAATTTTCTCCCATTTACGCTGTATACGCAGTCCAACAGTTAACCAAATTTTTTCTTGTTTACGTTGTTCCAACACTTAGAAAATTTGTTTGCTTCCAGTCCAACACTTAACCAATTTTTTTTAGTTTATGTTGTCATACTTAAAGCACGTAAAATAGACCTTACGAACACCAATACTTCTTCTCTCCTCATCTCTGACCTCGGTGCGTCAATCTTATACCCTGTGACCACCACTGGACCCATAGTGACTCATGGTGAGGTCAATTCTTAGGGGTCACCTCGCTGGTCATTGAGACTGCAGGGCCGTGACCCCTCATTCACCACTTTGACCCCTGAGCAACACAACTTCATATGTGTCAAGATCCAAGTGAACTTACCCGTTGATCGAACAGAACTTGATGCGAAAAGACAATATGAAGTCATCAACAAGGGAGGTCATGAATTCATCCCTGCCCCCTATGACATCATCCCACTCACTAAATCCAACTATGAACTCCTATCATAACTCCTTCTGGCCAGGAACCAAACCTCATGCCAACCCACAGTGGAAGCTCAAAATGAAGAGGAGAAAGACAATTTCGTAGCCCAGTCTGAACATAGAGATTCATACCATACTCTCAGTCCGCATACTTACATGAACCCATTATTTTACCCATTCATAGGGGAGATCATGTCTCTTCATACAGTTAAAAGCACTCAAGCACATGTGCCCCAATAGGAAGCGCTCACTCTCATTTCCACTCTCCCTATGACCAACTCTCAATTTACCATGCCCATGCCTACTATCCCTCCGATTACTACCTTACCCTTCCTCTTACAAGTACAACCCCAACAACCCCACTCTCAAACTAATACAGGAGCGACTTTCCCACCCCAAGTAATTGGGATGCCATCTATGGTACCCGCTTCCACATCTACACACTTCATCCCACGAGTGCAAATCCAAGGGACACCCTTCACCACTTCAACTCAACAAGTTCAGGGTGCTCCCTTACAAATCATAACTAGACAGTGGGCCGCGACTGGCATGCAACCGCATCAACCCCCTCATTACAACATACCACCTCCTACAATTCCATCCATGAACATCCCTCAAGTACAACAACAACCTACACCTTACGGTATGTTGCCCTTAGTAGCACCCACCATAAATATTCCACAAGTGCAACCTCTGACCACTCAACTTTCTTCTTTCCCACCCACTGTACAACAATCTAACTTGCATATTACACAACATGACCAACCTTTCCTTTCACCTAGTGCCCAAGACTGGGCCGAAGCTAAAAAGATGATGCAAGAACTCATTGATGAGGTAAAACCCTCAAAACAGCCAACAATGAAGAGCTTAAAGTATTAGAATTTTACCAAGATGATCCTATTAGCTCTTCGGTACCATCATTAACCCTGGCCAAAGGAGTTTCTTTGCCTCAACTAACCAAATACAACTAGGAAGGAGACTCCAATGCCCATCTAGTCACATTTAGACTAGAATGTCTGCTGCTTCAGGCTTGGCCCCATGCAATCTTGCATGTGTTTGCCACTTCCCTCACTGGTAGAGCATTAGACTGGTACCGAGCCTTGCCTTGTAACTCCATATCCTCTTTGGAGGATCTCTTACACCAGTTTGTTACCAGGTTTAAATACAACCTGAAACCTAAAGCAACCTTGGATAGTCTGATACAGGTAAAACAAGTGCTGCTTGAACCTGTACAAAAATTTATCCAAAGATGGAGTGCCGCACTCAATGAACTTCATGAGCCAATCCCAGAAACATATCTTCTTACAATTCTCAAGGGAGCGGTGAATGATTTTGTCAAATCAAAAATGTACTACCTAAATGCGTGCACTTTGAGCCAAGCTTTTATACAGATTAAAATCATAGAAGAGGTAGCCCAAAATAGCCATGACCCTGCTTACTTAGCCTTTAAAAATCAACACACTAAAAAAGAGAAAGAAAAGGCTAAAGCAACAGTAGCAGCAGTAGCGGAGACTCAACCTACCAACATGGGACAGCAAGGCAGACTGCCTACTGCTCTCGTTAACTATGAGAGAATCGCTCCTACACACACACCTGAATCATCTACCATGCAGGCTACTAACACAGGTCATGCATGTACGTTTGAGAGGAAAGACCCTGCTCAATACACACCGCTCTTCATGAAGCCTTCCCAGTTGTTATATCAACTTTTGAAGGCTGGGGCCATTAAACACAAGTAGTTGTCTCCAGCAGCAGCCCAGAGACATGACCAATTCTGTGAATTGGCCAAAAACCCAAGCTTGGCAACTCCAAATGAGCCTCCTATTCCAAGAGGTTGTAGACTAGATCAATTTTGCGAGTACCACCAACAGAATGGGCATGGTACTGATTATTGTTTCACCCTCAAACAAGACATACAACGTATGATTGATAGGGGTGAAATAACATTTGACGATGCCAACCTTGTTAAACCGCAGAATCAATCTATCAGCGTATATAAAGATCCCCTCAACACTAAGGAAGCTCCTTACGTTATTAACACGATCCATATCGGAAATGAGCAAGGAATGCCCAGTAAACCTCTCATGATTTGTGTTCCTCCTACAACGTCAACATCATCCCCACAATCTTTGTATCCCACATACAATCCGCCTACAGCGACAAAACCATTTGTTATTTGTGTACCCCCTGTCGATGAAATCGCAAATGTGCAACTACCTACCCAGCCCACTCCCTTTATGGTCCAAGTGCCACCTACGGTCGCAACCACAGAGGTACAACCGCAAAACCAACCAACTCCTTTCATAATTAGAGTACCCAAACACCCTGATCTTCAACCTCTTATTCCTCAACCATAAACCAAACTGACCCCATCCGTCATCAGGGTGCCTAAACACCTTGACACACAACCACCTCCAACAGTTCAAACGCAACCCCGACCCACTCCATTTGTAATCCAAGTCCCAAAATAACCCAATATTCAAGCTCCAACAGTTCCCCCACGACCTTCGCGAGAACGCCTCACCAATAGACTTACTAGAGAATGGTTGGAAAAAGAACATCAACGTCTTGAATTGGGACTGCCAAAACCCACTCCCCTTAATGCTGTACCCATGGCTCAAACATTGAATGAGCCAAGCACGATTTATAAAGAAAAACCATTAGACATGTCAGATATATTAAAATCAATAGTTTTAGTAGATCCTACGAAGACTACTCCACATGAAATACAACTGTTGGGTCCCATGGACCAAGTCACTACTAACAAAACTATACCCAATAGTAAAGACTTGGCCACAACCCTAACACAGGTCACACAAGTGCTCAAATAGAGGAACACATCTCTAAGCTTGTATGACCTCATGATGACTTCTCAAGTACATCGTGAAGCCTTAGTGCGAATGTTAACATCGATCCTTGTCACTGAAGACTTACCAGCAAACGAACCCTCAATCAATGCAGTAATGTCTTCGCCTCAAGGATCACAATCGAAATCATTATGCTTCCATACAAATGACATCAAAATAGATGAAAAAATTGGAGAAATCACCACCGCACCCATGTTTATAATGATACAAGTAAACCAATTTAAAGTACATCAGGTGCACGTAGATGATGGAGCCGCTACAAACGTAGTACCTTACCCCGTCATTGAATAGTTAGGGCTAACTGAACAAATCAAACCAACATCCACAACATTCCTGAAATCGTTCAGTGGATCATGCGTAGTTGTTAAAGGAACATTAACTCTGGACTTCATAGTAGGCGACCGGTTCCCCACGTCAGCTGAATTTGTGGTCATAGACGAGATGCTTGGATTTAACTTGATATTGGGACAACCATGGTTAACCCAATTAAAAGTGGTATCTTCACCCATCTACTAAGAGATTCACTTACCCTATGAAGGTGGTGAAATTATTATACACGGTGATGTAGCTACACTCAACACCTCTACACACATAGGCACAAACCAAGGCTCAAAAGTCGAATTTGATGAGCCTAAACAAGATAACACTACTCTCGAGCTTAAACAGGATGCCACACCCATCAACAACCAAAATGATAACCAATCTCCAAACTGTGATCCCCCAGAAAATATGGAAACATTACAAAATGTAGAAACATTGGAGCATGCTAACATAGGAGTTATTCCCCCAGACGTCTCATGGTCAGAATTACCATTTAACATAACTAGTGAAGGAGACGTTGAATATACGATTACGCTGACAAACCCAACACACCAAGTCAATCTTCGCAAATTAAAGAAGCTACTCAATCGTTAAACTACTACTTGTTCAAAATGACGTTAAACTACTACTCGTCCGAAATGACGTTAAACTACAACTGTCCAAAAAGACGTTAAAATACCAACTGTCCGTAATGACATAAAACTAACCATGGTCAAGAACGGCCGATTTATTTTAAAAACCCACAGAAATAGTTTAAATCTTTCTTGTTTTCTTCTGGCTCGAAATGGCCTTAAACTAGCACGTCATTGCTAAAGTCCGTCACGACTTTAAACTGACACGCAAGGCCCAAAATGGCCTTAAATTAGAACAAGTTACATTTCCATTTCTTTAAGATTACATCCTTTGTTTGCATGCATAGTTGCATCCTTGCTTTACAAATTACTATTCCCCTTACATTTCTTCTACACTGTTATCATTTTAGTTATGTTCACGTTTATATTTACAAACAGTTAAAAACAACAAATATATATATATATAAATATATATAATAAAGATAAAAAAAATATTTTTTGTTTACACTTCTGTTTATCAAACGTGGACAAAACTTAAAAAAAAAAAAAACTTGAATATAAGAAAAACAACAACAAAAATGTATAAATGTATAAGTTTATAATATTAAATCTTAACAATCTTCATACATCTGCTTTAAAATTACAACCCAAAAATGATCAAACTAAGCTAACAACAATGACAAGTTAAATTAAACATTAGCGCTAGGAGGGGCTTGGTCCCCAAACTCATCCGCATCATTGGGTCCTGCTCCACTGGGGCCACCATCATCATCATCATGTCCCTTAAAAAAAAAACATAAAGTACAAAAACAAAATAAAAATTATTAGTAAAAAAGACAAAAAAGAGCATTAATTGGAAAACAACAAAAACATTATAAAATTCAAAACACATAAAACATACGGCCCGGTAAGGCCTTAAACTGCCATCCGTCTTGGAGTTAAGACGATAAACTGACACCACACCACCTAAAGTATGTAGAACATATCACGCCTTTGTATAAACATGCAAATCAACTCGTATTACAAGCATACAACATAAGACCCCAGTGGACATATCGTGTAGATCACCCATGATCAACAGTTAGCATTAACATCCAGTTTACATAACGTTTAACTTCATATGTTTAACACTTAGAAAATTTTTTAGGTATACGTTGCATGCTCCATACTTAGAAATTTTTTTGGGTGTACGTTGCATGCTCCATACTTAGAAAATTTTTTTACGTTGCATGCTCCATATTTAGAAATTTTTTTTGGGTGTACGGTGCATGCTCCATACTTAGAAATTTTTTTGGGTATACGTTGCATGCTCCATACTTAGAAAATTTTAGGTATACGCTGCGAGTTCACTAGTTCAACACTTGGAAAATATGGCACCCATGAAGCCTATGCGCTGTGCATTCAGATTTTACACACTGGCCATACAATGTCTGGCCATACAATGTCAATACGTGGCCTATCACCAAACACAAGAAAAAAATCTACACGTCATAGAAAATCAGACACCAACAACAGACATACACACTGAAGGCAGATTCAACCCAAAATCTATCCTAAATAAACCCTATTTCTGATGAATGTTGTAAATGCCTAGAATGCACATGCTGCACACACACATGTGGTCCAAAGACACACACGCTGCCAAGCACATGCTGTCCTGGACACATGTTGCACATGCACACGTTGCACGCGGACGTTCACAATATATACATCCAGACATAACTAAGAGTAACAACAAAGGCATGAATTAAAGAACGTAACGGAAGCATACCTGCGCATAAATCCGCCCCATGATGTGATCTTTGGTTGAGGAAGACTCTGGAACATCTCCTCACTTTCTGCCACAAATGTTGGAGTTGCCTCCTTTTTCCCCTTGTTTTCGTGTTTGCCCTTGTCCATCCTTCTCCAGCTGTAGATCTTACACACTATGGATCAAATCTAGACATAGATTTGGCTTCGTACGCTTCAGATCTGGTCTAGAATGCCGTGGATCTTGCAGATCTGAATGCCGCAGTTGAAGGTCTGACTCTGCACGTTGGAAATCTGAACAACAGCGTATAGATCCGAGTATGACTTAGTTTGGTTGGCGCTGGCCGTGTTTGGTTGACGCTGGCCCTGCTTGGTTGATGCTGTCCCTGCTGGGTTCACGCTACTGCAAACAATCTCCTTGCTTGGTTCACGCTGCTACTGTTGGATTCACGTTGTTGAAAACAATTCTTTCTGGTTCACAACGCAAATTTTTCTGTGTTGTGCGCTGCAAATTCTTTTTCTATGTTCACGCTGCAATTTTTCTCTATTCACGCTGCAAAATTTTTTTTATGTTCACGCTGCACTGTTTCTATGTTCACGCTGCAGTTTGTTTGCTTGGTTCACGACTACAATTTTTCTTTGTCTACCGTTTGCCCCTTTTATACCCCCTCGGTAATTTGCATATCTTGTTACGTAAGTTTTTTGGTTAATTTTATCGCACCTTTGGGTTAATTTTAACCATATGCTAACCTGTACGCTCACCCTTGGGTGTGAAGCACCTAAGCCCCTGAAGATAAAAAAAATATATACAACGATGAAAACAAAGAAATAAAAAATAATAATAAAAATGACAAAATGGAGTATTCCACGTTGCCCCTTATTACGGGTATCTTGAACCCCTTACTAAGAAAAAAAATAGAAATTTAATTCAAATTATGTTGTACACACGTTGGCTTCTTGAGTAACGCTGACCCCATAAGATAAAAGCCCACCAAAGAAAATAACAAAATAAAATAAACAAAAAGAAATATAATATAATAAAATATACAACGTTGAACGCTTACCCCCTTTATTTCACCAAAACAATAATAATAAAATTAATAGATTGCCCCTTTACGCTGACCCTATAGAACATACGTCCATACCCAAGCCAAAACAAAAACAATGAAGAATAAATAAATAAAAAAAACATCGGGCCCTCTATCATCAACACCAAAATCAATAAAAATAATAAAAAAAACAAAAAAAATTAAATAAATAAAGTATCTAAGAGCTAATGCCCACGTTGACCCTATTTTTGGGGACACTGGCCCCCTTTTAAAATATAAAATAAAAATATATGTACACACCATTACCAATGGTTTACGTTGGCCCCTATTGACACCCGAACTTAGCTCACCCTCCTCTTGTTCACCCATGTGGTTTAAACTTAGAGTAAAAGATATACTAGCACATGCCCAAGACAGTCTAAATTTAAACATAATGGTAAAAGGAACAAATGCGAAATCACAATCAAAAAAATCATAGAAAATCATTATACTTAGGATAGGATCATAAATTGGCCCGGTATGGCCTTAAATTGCCATGATCGGCCCGGTATGGCCTTAAACTGCCATGACTAGTCCGTTATGACTATAAACTGCCATGCACGGCCCGGTATGGCCTTAAACTACCATGCGTCCATGTATGACGATAAACTACCATTGCATGCCTTAGTCACTGTTTATTGGCAGGAGCAAAACCACCTTGCTGACATTGCTCACTTTTTATTGGCAGGAGCAAACACCATGAACAACAAACAACTATTCTTACCACTGTCTATCAATGGACTACATGGAACGATTACACGAGAAATCAACATAGAGTCCATTGACTTAGACTCAACAACATACAATACTTTTGTGGCATCGACTCAACAAACGCTAGATTGCTTTGAAAGAATGAGCAAGACTCTGGACCTAGAAACCGATAACATCACTGAAGACCCCTTAGCTGAAGTCCCCATAACTATGTTAGATGGCGAAGTTAAAATCTTGAAGCTAAGTACATTATTGAGCACACAACTTGCCAATGACATAGCATAGGTGCTTAAAGACAACATGAAAGAATTCGCTTGGTCTTATACTAACATGCCTGGGCTAGACCCTCAAATAGTCTAGCATAACATCATACTCGATCTGAAGTTAAGACCAGTGAAACAAAAAGCATGTAAGGTCAAGCTTGAGGTAGCATTGACAGTTGGCAATGAGATCACCAAGATTTATCAAGCTGGTTTCATTTGGGCTGTTGACCACATTGATTGGGTATCCAACATGGTCATTGTCCCAAAGAAGAACGGAAGCGTTCGCTTATGCATTGACTTTCGGGACTTCAACATTGCAACCATAAAAGATGATTTTCTCCTACCTAGCATTGATCAACTTGTTGATTCAACCGCTGGGCATGCATTGTTATCCTTTATGGATGGCTTTTCAGGATACAACCAGATTAGGATCAACCCTGAACATTAACTTAGGACAACCTTTATGACACCATGGGGGACATTTTGTTATACAATGATGCCATTTGGTCTCAAGAATGCCGGGGCCACGTATCAATGAGCGATGACATTCATATTTAGTGATTACATGTTCAACTTGCTCAGTGACTATGTAGATGACATTGCGGTCAAATTAAAAATAACTGAGCAACATGTACAAGATCTAGACTTGGTAGTGAAACGTTGTCTAAAATACGAGCTTAGACTCAACCCGAAGAAATGTGTCTTCGGGGTCAAAACAGGTAAAACGCTTGGATTCATTGTATCTGAGATAGGGATACGAGTATATTCGGATAAGGTTAAAGCAATAACAAATCTGAGACCACCTAGAAACCTTACTAAACTTCACGGTCTCTAAGGTAGATTATAATTTATCAAACATTTTATTGAAAAGCTGACAAACAAGTTGACGCCTATGCAGCACTTATTACGCAAGAATGTCCATTTTGAATGGACTCCACAGTGCCAAGAAGCCTTTGACAACATCAAAGCAGCACTAGCTCAACTATCAACAGTTCATCCACCACAAAACAATAAACCATTTTACATCTACCTTGCAACATCCAAATCATCTATTGCGTCTATGCTTTGTCAGAAATGCGATGATGGAACTGAAACCCCTGTTTACTACTTGAGCCATGTATTAGTAGCCCACGAACAACGTTACAATGACGTGGAAAGATCATGCCTTGCCCTTATCTTTTCTTTAAAGAAGTGGTGACATTATCTCTTCCGTAACCAAGTAAATATCATTTGTAAAGACAATGTGCTCAGAGCTATCATGAAAAACATATATGAATCAAGCAAGATAGCTAGATGGAAGACGACGATTGCTAAGTTTGACCTGCACTACGTAGCTCAATCATCAGTTAAAGGTTAAGCCATAGTCAATCAAATGACTACATCACCAACACAAGACCAAGCAACAATCAATCTAGAGTTTTCGAACGAAAACGTAAGCACAATAGACATAGTGCCTAATGATTATGATGCAATCCTAAACTTCGATGGAGCATCCACCTCTCGAGGAGGAAGCGCTACGGTAGTTATCACATATCCCTTCGGGAAGATCCGACCCTTTGCCTATCATTTAAACTTTCCTAGTACTAACAATGTGGCAGAGTATGAAGGCCTCCTTAGAGGTCTCATTGCAGCACTAGCTTCAGGGATCACACGGCTCGTAGTTCGAGGAAATTCACAATTGGTCATTAACTAGGTCACAGAAGTATACACATGTAAAGCTCTACACTTACAACCATATTGTGACCTAACAAAACACTTGCTAAAACAATTTACAAACAAAGAGGTGCAACATGTTTCTTGAAATGATAAAGTTATCGTAGATGTACTAGCTACGTTAGCTCTAAATATCTCACTTGAAATGTTTCATGCGTTGCCCACTTGCATCATGAGCTACGACAAGCCCATAACTGATGCTCCTGATGAACTTCCCATAGCATCCGTTAGCACGACACACGCCATAGAATGGTCCAATGACATAAAGGAATACCTTCTACATGGCAAACCACCTCAACATCTAACGAATGCTCAAAAGGACACGGTGCGAAAATGCTCTCGGCAGTATACGTTATGTCGTAGATCCTATGAAGGCATTTTGTTGGTATGTGTTAGTAGCACCAATGGCCAAACCGTCATGGAGCAAGTTCATGAGGGGCTTTGCGGAGGGCACATAGCGCCCAAAGCAATGGCAAACAAAATAAGGCATTTAGGGTACTATTGGCCACACATGGAGTATGACTGTTTCTCCAAGGTGAAAACGTGCGATACATGTTAAAAGCATGGTAACCTTATACATGTTCCACCCAACGAGTTACATACGTC
Organism: Gnetum montanum; assembly: GCA_015680685.1. Taxonomy (NCBI): domain Eukaryota; kingdom Viridiplantae; phylum Streptophyta; class Gnetopsida; order Gnetales; family Gnetaceae; genus Gnetum; species Gnetum montanum. The sequence continues at coordinate 236,051 of MNCI01001931.1, forward strand.
CCAAATCACATGGCCTTTCCAGAAGTGGGGGTTAGACATCATTGGACCAATAACTCCCCCATCATTGGATTCATCACTACGATTGAATACTTCATGAAATGGGTAGAAGCTATTCCTCTTAGGCATTCCACATCTAAACAAGTATGCAACTTTATCCTTGAAAACATTGTGACCCGTTTTGGCATCCCAATGACCATTATTACTGACAACGGGCCACAATTCAGCAGTTTAAAACAAAAACCTTTTGTAATAGCCTAGGCATTAAGCATTCATTCTCATCTCCATATTATCCTCAAAGTAATGGACAAGTAGAAGCCACAAATAAAACTGTCATCATGGTGCTCAAGAAAATGCTTCATCAGAGCAAACGAAGATGGCACGAGCAGCTAGTTTATGTGCTATGGGCATATAGAACGACGCATAGGACATCCACAAGTAAAACACCATATAGTCTTGTTTATGGTTCAGAAGTTGTTTTACCTTTGAAGTTGCAAGTACCATCCTTGAGGATCACACTCTTCGGACTCCTCGATGAAGGTCAAAACAATGACTTGTGCATTGTTGACCTGGATTCCGTGGAGGAGGAATGCACACGTGCATTGGATCACATTGAGTGGTACCAGAAGCAACAACAACGATGCCATCAACATGACATTCACAAGTGCCTGATCAAAGAAGGTGACCCTGTACTTAAGACGGTCCGTGAACACTTGGACAAATTCTCAGCCAATTGGGAAGGGCCTTACTTGGTCATCAAAGCGTACGATAACAGTGCGTTCAAACTAGCAAACATGGATGGACATGAGCTTGCACATCCAACGAATCATTTGTATCTCAAACAGTTCTACGTTTGAAGTCACTCAGGCATGCAATCGTCCTAGCATCATGACGGTAAATTGATACCACAAATTCATCCTAGCATCATGACGATAAACTGATACCACTGAATGTCCTGGGTTATGACTCAAAAACTAACACCATAGAGCGGTCCTGGCATCATGACCTAGAACTAATACCACAGAGCATCCGGTATGACATTAAATTGCCACACTTTGGTTCACTAGAGTCTACTAAGACTATAAACTAGATTGCCTCTTCATAGTTAGCCATGACCATAAACTAGCATCACACCATTTGCTACAATGATAAACTAGCAACGTCCAATGGGTTATCACATAAAACTAACCCACGATAGTCCGCTAAGACTATAAATTGGCAAGATCATTTCTGGCACATTCATTTGCTACAGTAGTTCATGACATTTCTTCATCAATACCTGCTACATCATTCATCACACCGGCTCTAACAACATTATTGCTGCTCATTTTGTTTACCTTAAGTTTCACATGGTGCATCCATTTGCATCGGCCACATTCGTGTCTAAAGTGTTCACTTACTCATTCACTTGTGGTTTTCTTGTCTTCTTGGAGTTGTGTTTGCAGGATGACACCCAGTGGTGCTTGTACACGGATACACATCATCATGGTGACAAGGTGCCACATAATTTCTGACGCATGCAGCCAGGTTAATCAATCTATTCAAAAGTACATTCCTAGTTCCCAATACATTCTCCATTTCCCCAACACTCTCGTTCCCTTTCCTACCCAGTTACAGTTCCCAGATACACCAATACACCCCAAAACTTTGAGCACACTGTTGCACACTGCGACACTCTCAAGCAGTCGCAACACAAAACATGGCACATGAGCATGAGTGCAAAATTGAGAGAAAGGTCTTTCCAAAAATAAAAAATAAAAAAAAACAAAAAAAAAATAAAAGAGCAAGAAAAAAAGGAAAAAAAAGATCAAAAAGTAAAGAGCAAAATGAACCACAAGACCCTTGGCACTTTCCATACAAGCCCCAGGCGGGAAGGCAGTTGTCTTGGAAAGAACCATTTGTGTCTCACACCATCATGTTTCACCTCACTGCAAGGCTATAGTTGTCAGACAATGGGTTCCCTTAAAAAATCCACAAGGATCCTGTTTCTCCAAAGAACACATCACCTCATCGCGTGGCTTTTGTTGTGACAACAAGTTCTCTTAAACCTGATACAAGAGTCGTGTTCCTCCAAAGGATGCACACCTCATGCCGTGGTTCCAAGTCTGCCAAATACTGGCTATTGACAAGGACCAACATGAGTCGTTATCATAGATGAACACTCCTCTCCAAAACCTGCATAATCCCTCANTGTTATCATAGATGAACACTCCTCTCCAAAACCTGCATAATCCCTCAATTAATTCAAAATCCCACAGTTGCAAACATCCCCACTAGACATCATCTCGAAACTTCATTTCCCAATCCCAGGTACTTCTGAACATGATGCAATGACATCTGGCCAAGTGCCAAAGGAAAATGCTTGCTACCAGTTTGCTTGTGGTGTTTTGTACTTCTTTGTTGATGCCTTTCAGGTTGATTTCTCCAGGAGTCAACAAAGAGGGGCCAATGAAACACCACAAAAATTTTGGGTAACACTTGTAGACAGAAATTGAGCTAAGTCATGTTGGTCCCTAACATGACCAAGCTTGAAAGCCTCAAAAATAGCATTAAATGGAGCATAATTGAACAAGAAAGAGTTCCCTGGGATCCACAGGTGACTACATTAGCATCTGACATTAGGGATTCCATGTTTTGGGTTCAAAATATTTGGGTTTGACCAAGTATACTCTGTTCACACTAGGTTGTACGCTGGCCAGCGTACAGGCCAGCGTATAGCAACTTTTGGGCCCCAAAAATGACTCAAAACATACTAGAATCAAGTTTTTGGACCCTCCAAGACCTTCCCCAAGGTCCCCAGTAGCTCTCAGGCACCTGAAAATCAAATATTGGGCCCTAAATGATGCATTTTCATGTGTGTATGCTGGGTACATTTTGGTGTACGCTAACCAGCGTACAGCCTAGCGTACACCACCAAAAACGGCCCAAAATAGGCATCAAAGAGCAATATTTTCACTTAAAATTGACTCCTAGAGGTAGGTCAACTATTGGGCATCATCACAGGTACTTGAAAATTAGGTTTTGACCTCAAAATGATGCATTTACATGTGTGTACGCTGGATACATTTTGGTGTACGCTGACCAGCGTACAGCCTAGCATACACCACCAAAAATGGCCCAAAACAGGCATCAAAGAGCAATATTTTGACCTAAAATTGACTTTGAGAGGTAGCACAACTATTGGGCATCATCTCAGGCACCTGAAAATTAAGTTTTGACCTCAAAATGATGCATTTACATGTGTGTACGCTGGGTACATTTTGGTGTACGCTGACCAGCGTACAACCCAGCGTACACCATCAAAAAATGGCCCAAAACAGGCACCAAAGAGAAATATTTTCACCTAAAATGGACTCCTAGAGGTAGGGAAACTGTTGGGCATCATCACAAGCACTTGAAAATCAATTTTTGACCTTCAAATGATGCATTTTCAAGTGTGTACATTGGGTACATCTTGCTATATGCTGGCCAGCGTATAGCCTAGCGTACACCACTAAAACAGGCCTGAAACTACATCAAAATGAAGTCAAAATTGGCATCCGAACACCTTGGAGGATCAGAAACACTCAAGAACCAAGGGACAAGCACTAGCATACATAGTTAGACATCCAACATGTCAATTCATGAGGTGTACGCTTAGGTGTATGCTAAGCCTGTACACTGAGGTTGATGCTGAGGTGTACGCTGAGGTTGATGCTGAGCTCGTACGCTGAGGTTGATGTTGAGCCTGTACGCTAAGGTTGATGCTCAATCTCATATGCTGCATGCTGCATAATTGTAACATATCCTACAGTTGGTCAACGCATCACCTATCTCCCGATCTGAATTTTTCTCACCTCACAACCACTCATCTCCTTCAAGATCTGAATCTAACGCCCAAGATCTTATAAAAACCTCGATTTTTCACTAGATTAAGAGGGGAAATTTTTACAAATAGACACAAGAAAATGGAATATGGGAGACTTGGTAAAATATGGGCATCAACCTTTGCACGCTGGGCATCAGACTTGGACGCTGCATTTCCCTGCAATCCAAAACCTGCATCTTCCAGCACCCATCATCATCCATTAGGGTTGAATAGCTGCCTTGTGATCAATCCACAACTACGTTCTGACTGGTGCACTCTGTAATCATTTTTTATATAAAATATTTTACATTCTGCCTAGATTTATTGCAGTTTTATTTGTTTTTAGTTTACATTTACATTCACGTCATCGTGCTTGTTTACGTTACAGTTTACATTTAATGTGCATCATTTATGTATAACCCAAGGCATTGCAAAGTGCGTACGTTGGGGAAGTCCTCATTTGATCCGTGTGTAGACTATTCAAGGCACTATGCCTTCGTCCATTCCAGCTTGCCCTCAAGAGAAGGTAGGGTCTTCTGTATTTCTTCTGAGGATCATCTGGTGTTTGTTTCATTCCAGTGTTACACTGACGATTTCGGACTGTACACATCTATTCTTAGCTTTCCATACACATCTTGGACTTATGTAACCATTATTGGGTTACTATGTGTTATTTTACTAGGTGAACCAAGCAATAACACTACTGGGATTACGAAATGGTTACACTTATACATTCAAAACTAGTCATACTCATTCCACCTTACTAATGGACATGGAATAGTAAAGTACTTGAGAAATGTAAAGGACTAAACTAAAGTAAAAATATTAAAGGAATGAAAATTAAGCTAAGTAAAGAAAATGACTAAGTAGAAAATAAAGAACTAAGTGTAATGTTGCAATGGTGGAAACAATCTAGATCTTTATTTCTTTTCATTAACTATGCCTAGGTACGATCCACTTGAATAAAGATGTTGTACAACTATTCAACACCACACTACGGGAATTCACTCTATCACTAGGTGTAAACTATGAAAACAAACTGCAATAGTTTCACTAAGGTTGGAATGAAAGTTATTTGTTAGATGCAAGCAAGTGTTGGTATTTATAGGGGTGACTAAGATCCTCTAAAATGCATCAATGATGACGTATGCAGGGTTGTGATGTCATAGATGTGATATCATAGATGTGCTATCCTTGATATGATATTGTGACCTATGACAAAAACGTTTTATCATACTCCCATAACTAACTAGAAACTTTTCCTCAAGTTAAAATAAAATAAGGATGGAGTTCCTTACAAAATTGGGAGTCATACTCAAACTTTGATATGACTACTTGACTTTGAATATCACATTTTGTTTTGAGTGGTTTTTTATAAAATTATCATGCATGACATGATGCACACATTTGACAACAAAACAAAACAAAATAAAAAATGGTAAATTTCAATGTACCGTTTAGGTTCCTTGTAGCCATGGCTCTTCCATCAGCTTTGTTTCTTTGTCGTCAAGCTTCTAAAATTGATAACATTTTAGTAGCTTCCAAAGCTTCTCTTCTTCTTATCTTAGGTCATGTAGCATCCAAGCTAATTTTGTAATGCTTGATGGTGTTGGTATTTCCCATGGGCATGGAAGCTATGAAAACATTTTGTTGGCTTTCACATGATAAGCTGCAAACTACCTCCTTTTTTCCTCAAATGCCATGGCCATCTTTCTTAATTCTTAGTAATTTGTCATTCGTCGGGCTAGGTTTGTTGCTACATCTTTTTGATTTTCGTAGCTAAATTTTACTATTTCAAGCTTATAGCTTGTAATATGTAATTTCTATTATGCATCTTTCTAGTTAGCAAAATCTTTTTCATACATGACATATACTGTAGCTACCTGTTGCACTAGCTCATTTCTCAATCTACCTACTATTAACATGGTCAAATTAGCATACTGAAGGTTTGCTCACCCCATGTATTCTATGAGATTCTCAATCTATAGGTTTTTATTCTTCACTTCAACTTGGTTGACATGGGTGAGACTATCCAAAATGGGCTACCAATCAGGTGTTTGATTGGACTGATTTTGGCTTTAGTTATTTGGATTTTTTTTCATTGATTTGCTTATACATGCCCACTTGGTCTCTAAAGTGTTCCTTGAGTAGTTCATGTTTCTTGGCCTCATTTTTCCATGTGTTGATTTTGATTACTAATTTTTAATGGATAGCATAGACTTCTTCCATTAATAGGATTCATTTTTCTCTAGCCAATTTGCTCATGTCTTAGTTAACTCTGATAAACTATTCACTTAACTCATGGATACTTTCTTTGAGAACATTTTTTTATTTCTCTATGTCTATTAACCTCATGTTCTCAGCAATAATTCTCTTATTTTCTTCTTCCAGGGTAGTTATGACTTTGACATGTGCATAAGTTTGGGCTTTTGTCATAGATGCATTCCATATTACTTTCTCCTTTTTCATCTCTACTTGAATATTGCTAGCTATAAGTTGTGTTACTTGCTCAGTTCTAAATTTATCCAGCTAGTTTGGCATGTTATGCAAGGTTGCTTCTTTTTTCTTTTAGGCCTACAAATTCATCTTGCAACCTCTACATTTCATTTTCTGCATGTTTGACTCTCGTTTTGACCATGATCAACTTGCCCTTTATGGAGATTAGATTCGACTGAACTGCAGTGATATTGTTGGGAATATCAAAGAGATTTTTCATAACTTGGCCTATCTGTCGTAGTTGATCCAAAATATCTTTATGTTCTGCTTGGGTCATAGATGTATCAACTAACATTTCAACATTCCTAGTTCTAGTAATATCCATTGGTGGCACAATAATAACATTAAATGATTCCTTAATGTGATTTGTAATTACTTCTATTACTCTTGATGCATCTTGGTGTTGCATCACCACTATTGTAGCTCCTTCTCCTATTTCTAACATGACCTAGAAAGATGTAGCATTTTTAGAAATCTGTTGTGCCCAGTCTTCATCCTCTTCCACCTATAAGAATGCTTGACCACTAGTAGGTCTTGTTGATACAACATGTCTTATGGGGTTATCTCTTACTTTGTATAATGCAGAACCTTTCCTCATTCTCCACCTAATGGTCTTAGAAATTTGCTACAAATGAATCATAGAAGGTCTACAATCTTGTTGAGTTGGCAGAGTACTCTGTTTAGGTCTATCACTAATAGGTGTTGACCCACAAGATCCTACTTGCTCTTTTCCTATTGCTAGAACATTGCATGTAGGTGTTGAAACTACTGCTCCCTTAGTGCTTGCTGGCTTCTCTAGTTGATCTTTATTTCATGGCACTAGTTTGGACATCTCAACATATGATGCATTCCAGAATTTTTGTAAGATATCATTTGTGTATCCTAGAATCCCAGCTTCCTTGCACAATCTTTTGATGAGGCAATGGAATGATAGTGTAAGTTTTTCTACCTTCTTTTCTTCAAATATTCTCTACCACTTAAACACAATAGTGAGGCCTAGTAAGGTCACTATCTTCTCCACTCATGTATGCGTTGCTTTAAGTGGAAAATTTTCCATCAACCTCCCTCAACTCATCTTCCTGGATATTGAGAAGTGGTTCAAAGAGAATGAGCGAGGGAGGAAGATGCTCCCCTTTCCATGCCTAATCAAAAAAATTTTCTCAATGAAAGGCATAGCTTAGTATGCCAATGATATCATCTATCATGCTCATGTTACCTCCTAGCAGGAGATGATTGACAAAGCACTAGCAAAATTAATTAAGAAGAAGTGACCACCACCACCCATTAGAGAGACAATGCCAAAGGCTTGTGCATCCATTGAATGCATGAGGAAACTCCATGAGGAATCCTCGTAGTAGTAGCAAGGAGAGCCAAGTGATGGTAAATCATTAGTCTACTAGCTAGCATTAAGCCATCTTAATGAAGTGACTAGAACAATAAGCTAGCTAGAGGAGACTACCCCACTATTTTCCACCCAAAGAATGTAGGGGCCCATAAGGTCGAACCCAAGTGCCTAAGAGGTTATGGTGTCTATTGCTAGACAGTAAGAGTCCCCTAAAATTTTTGGAAATACCATAACCTTCTCGGTACACTTGGAGGATGGTGAGGGGGCTACTATCTTGATGATGCAGCATTGGGGATAGGAACTACAAAGAACAAATGAGCTATTGACATTGAATTTTCCCATGAGAATACCACTTCCTCTAGTGGTGTAGGTGGAAATTATCTTGAGCCTTTTGGTAAGAAAAAGGTGGTAGGTTCCAAATTTAAAATATATTTTCTCCTCAATAGTAAGTTCACTATATTGTTTATCTTCTTTTCCATAAGTTCTTTGTATCTACAACTTTTTTGCATTTGTGTTGGATCTAGTAGAGATCTATTCTATGTTTTCTCTGACATTTGGAATATTAAGTGCCTTGGTAATGGCTTCAATTGATAAGGCATGAATACTTCTTCTATTTTTACAATGGGATCATCTTGTTTGTTTTTTAAGAATTGGTAGACTTCTCGTAAGTACCATTCACCATTACATGATAGAAATCGTCATAAAGGAGAGGCTTAGAGTTATGTTCAGACATTTCCAAGTGGACATGATTGATCCAAAATTTAGTTCCATAATCATTGTGGACATGATTGAATTTTCTTGAATTCCCTAGAGACATTCTATTGATAGCATGAGGTGTTGTCCTTGCTTTGGAGCTAGTGGTAATTCTACCTTAACCTATGTGGATTGTTCAGTAGCACATGTTTGTTGGCGAATGCTAAAGGATTTGGGCCTCCTACTCTGCTTGTGGGGTTTATTCTCCAGCTTTTCCTCTGCCTTGATCTCTTGGTCTTTTACTTCCTTGTTATGAGGGTCTTTCTTCTGTAAGTCTTTTAGAAGGTATAATAAAATTTATTTGCTCTTATTTTATTATTTGATCAAGATTTTTAGTTAATAGTTCTTGTTCTTACCTTTAATATACTCTTTTGGGTGTTAGAAAAATTTGGCTCAAATTGGATTATCTATGCACACACTCTTCCCCACAACTAAGTTATTCACTTTGTGATCAGAAAGGTTTTATAGTGCTTGGAAGTTTGGTTGTCACAAGGTTAAAAAAAACATGAACTTCCTTTGCTAGAAATGAGAAGAATGAAAAATTTCTAACAACTTGCACATATATATAGAATTCTATGTCAACAACATCATAGTTACAATGTTGTAGAGCTTAATACATCGTAGTTGCAACGTCATCACTGGAAAATTTTGATTTTTGAGCAATTTTAAATGAAAAAATTGAGTTCCCTGGATAGTTTGGAAGATATAGAGATTGTCTAAATTGATCTTAATCATAGAAGATGCTTAGAATATGCAGTTTTGGTGATGAAAGATCATGAAGAAGGAATCTTTACAAAAGAAGGTCAACGAGATGTATAAAAGATGGTAGTAAAGGTTGCCAAAATTATGATTAGATGTAAAAAATATAGGAAAGTGAAAATTTATGGTCTAAGTATCTTGGAGGTACAAGATGATGTGGAATTGATTATGAGGTATGAAGCACAAGGATTATACAAATGTGTCCTCCCTAAAGTAGGCTTTAGCCCTTAGTGCCATTGTATGACCATGCCTATAAGTGTTCATAGGCACTCAAGAAGTTGAATGTAGAACATACCTATCTTGCAAAACATAGATGTTAGTATCACCAGAATGAGAAAATAATACTAGATTATATAAAACCATAAAATTATGGTTATATATAATAGTGATGTGAAATGGAGGTAGAAAAGATTGCAGAAATTGGGATTGTAGAAATCGGGATGTGAGGTGTCTTACCATAGGCATAATGAATTCTTGTATGATGTGTATGGTTAAAGTAATCATTAGCCTTTTTTTCCAAGATTTGAACCAAGTCCATACCACTTATTAGTGACATCGCATTGCATCATCCAAAAACTAACAACCACAAGACTACCATGACTATAAAAAGTATTAACACATGACCATGAAGTTCAAAGAAGTAGTTTATTAACTGCACACTTTATTTTTTACATTTCTAAGAAGTTTCCTACCTTTAGGCATGGCTAACATGTCTTTCCAATGACATAGTAAGGTAACACTTATTGTATACATAGTTCATTAGTTCCATTTTTTGTTACAACTCAAGTAAATAATACAATCTTAATAGTAGGATCATACTTGTAGTAGTAGCCTTAGTGAATCCACAAATCTCCTTGATGTCACACCCTTGTCATTCCCACTTGATTCTTCAATTTTCTATCTAGGCATAATGATCAAAGGTTTATTTTAGTTTTATTATAAAAAGGATATCATTATGGCCATGGTGAAAACCTCTTATTAATGAAAATAAGTGGATGGATCATATAGTTTCACTATATATATAGAATTATTTTTTCAATGATTTGATAATATAGGGCAATATTCACATTATTATGATCGCATCCTTTTTTATTCCTTCCACTTTCATTAGAAAAATCAACAAAAATGTGTACAAAAAGATGATGAAAAATTATAGAAAAATGATAAGAATAGCAAAAATGATAAGAACAAGAAAATGTAGAAAGAATTTAAAATGTATCAAAGAATAGAAAATGATTTTAAAAATGAGAAAAGTATAAAAGAATAGAAAAGATATCAAAGAATGTAAAAATTGGTAAGAAATGCGAAAAGGTATAACAAAAAATTATAGACCAAAAAATTAGAAAAAAAAAACTGAAAGGCACTTATCAATTCCTAAGTTAAGATAGGGCATCTTCCCCATGATTAAACTCATGGGCAAGTGTTTGGGAAATGGATCCTAGATCGCTCAAATCATACACTATAGGTTTCTTATTTACCATCCTTAGTGATGGGACATAATATCGCATTTGCCGCAATATCGAATCCCTTGTAATATCATGTCTTCCCCTACTAGTGAACAAGGTAGATTGGCCTTTGCTTGTTTCATCTTTGAATAGCTTCTTGTTCTTGGCATGCACTTTGTCTAAACCGAAGTTTGCTTGCAACCATTGTATTCAATATATTTGTCTATAAGTTCAATCTCAAATTTCGGGATCGCACATTCTCCAAATTCAATTTTGTTGCATTTTATTTACATTGATTTTATAATCATTTTGCATCGTTTACATCATTATCACTACCTTCAAGATCTGATCTTGGAGCAGATCTCGTTTTCTCGTCAACCAATATTATACCCTCACATTGAAATCGTCATCCTGTGATCCGATCATTACAAAATTTACTGATTAAGTAAGTCCCTGTCTGATCAACAAGACCGTTTAGGGCACCTTAGATTTATTTTCTCCAACACGGCCCTTGCACAGATCTGGGGTTGGAACTGTGTACATGGAAATTCGCTCGGTGTTTCCAGCAACCGCCGTTTTCTGTCATTACAGTAATCCCAGCAACGAATAGCGTTTGGTAATCCAAGAAGGTTGCATTGGCTCTGGGTGTAAACAGTAAGTGGAAATAGATGCTGATGCTAGGTTAATTAATACTTAGTTAGTTAAAGTAAGTTAATTAGTCTCTTCACTAGATTGCACATGTAACGCTTGTATTCATATGGTTGAGTGTAGGGGTACCTCGCCACTCATCATTGGCGTTGTTGTCGGGGAATAAGTTATTTGTGTGCTAAGTAGAAAATAGGAAATCATCCACATCATTGGGAAGCTTAAACAAACCCTTAGGATTAATTAAACGAAAAATTATATAACGGTTAATCAGCACACCGAATAAGACACAATGTCTTCTTCTTTGAACAAGAGCACTTCACCGCCTAGGGATAACACTAGAAATAATCAACAGCATCAAACACATAACCAAAATCCACCAGTTCCTCAACAAGTCAGTGTGGTATATACTCATCATGATGAGTATATACATGATTTTACCTTTGTCTTCTATCAAGATGAACAATTGCATTGGAGAGATTTAGAAGGTAACATAGTGTTACCTCTAGATAGAGCCACCCCCAACATGCTCCTTCGTGCCCTTGCATAAATTGGCATGTCACAATTATATGTTGAGTACGTTGCATGCGATTACAATGCAAGGGACTACCATCCCATAGAAGTGCAATGTCAACAGGATGAGCGGCAGGAGAGTTACCATACATCGATGAAGGGCAAGGGGCCCCATAATGATTCACCCATCATAAGCGAAATCAAGGGTGGTAAACCTACCTCAATAGGTTCTCCACAAAATGATGTTCCTCCTCCTAATGATGGTGAGGAGGTAGGGTATCAGAACCTACACTCTACGATTCACAACCCTAGTTCTGATTCCCATGAACACCAAGTGTTCAATGAGGGAACACGAACACATGACAAGGGTGAGCATTCTGATCGTCATCACGATTAGGGTAGGGATCACCAAAGAGAAGGTAAGAAACATTGTCATGGCGATGGTTCTTCTTCTTCTTCCCCTTCATCACATCATTCATCCTCTCCTTCCACATCAGGATGCAGTCACAAGGAACATAACCATGAGGATAAGGGTAAGCGAAATGAGAGACCTCGACGAGAGAGTCGAGAGCGAGGATGAGGGCATTCTAGAGATTCAAGGCATGAAAGAAGGGAAAGTAGGGAACCACGTAGGCATCATAGATTCCACGAAAGAGATAACAATGATGAACCCCTACTTGCCACCTGAAGTATGTTAGATATTATGAAGGCTATGAGGATACCTACAAGGCATCAAAAAGATAGCCGGATCAAGAGACTTGACATGAATAATATCTCCCGATTTGAGAGGGGATACAATGTTGATCCACAGAACCACTTACAGGAATTCCAAAATGCTTGTGCCTTGTAGAATATCAAGAACGAGTGGCATAAGTTAAAGTTGTTTCCTAGGACACTCATAAAAGAAGCAGAGAGTTGGTACCGGTCCTTAGAACCGAAAACCATTAGGAGATGGATTACAATGTTAGAATTGTTTAATAATAAATACCAAACATACTCCAGAGTGTCTAAATTATGTAAGTAGATCCAAGGATGGAAGCAGGGTAATCACAAACCCTTGGATGCTACCATGGGCCGATATTATGCATTGCTACATCGTTGCCCGGGCCATGGTTACGCACAATAGGATCAACTCTGCCATCTCGTAGATGGGCTAAGACATGAAACTAGGAGAACCCTTGGGACATATGCCTAAGGAAGATTATCTAAACTTAGGTCCCATGAAGTTCACATATTTTTAGAGCAAGTAGCTAAAGAAGAAGATGAGCTATGGAAAAGAGAAAGCGCGGAAGAGTATAATCAAAATCCTTTCCTCCGAAAGAGGGGAGTGAGATTCTATGATGAGGAGGATGAGTCACCACTCAAAGAGTTGGTTAATAGAAAAACATTTCCACTTCAGAAATTAACAACAGAAGTGTTGGCTAGGGTAGATCAAATATGGAGCTCCTTGGATAGTAAAATTGAAACTGTCCTGAAAATCGTAGAGTCTAAGGAGGAGCAAAGTAGTGACCATGATAAGAAAAAGAGGAGAGATTCAGACCATGCAAGTAATATGGGTAAGGGAAAAATTACTATCACCGATGAGGTTATGGATTTAGATATAGACAATGACGGTGGATGTGAGATCTGCTAATATGACCATCCTAAGGGATGTTGCCCAATAATCTCACATCTGCAAGAGTTTAGGGTGTATGCACTTAACCCAAGACTTAACAAATGACAAGCACCCCGAAGGTTATCTTATCCCCAAGGTAACCCAAGGAAGTTCCACCAACCCTTGATGTATTACCCAAGTGGAACTCTGCCACAACCTATCAGGCAACACTAGCAGTGGAAACACCCATAGTCATGGGGGATGCCACCGCCTAGACAACAATACCCTTACCAGCAACCAGACCCATATGGCTACTACGTGTAGCAACCAGTCTCTCCACCTAACTCTATAGGTCATGCAACATCATGACATCACTACCAAGTTTAGGAGTATTTTAGGACTCCTTCTCCTCTAGGAGACACACCACATGCATACCATCCTCTAAATCCATCTGCCACTCTTACACCGGTAGTTCCACTACCACCCGCTCCAACAATGCAAGGGGAACTTCCCATTCAACCGCAGCAACGTAATGCTACGAGAGCTATAAACCTTCAACCCGCTGCTGGTTCTGACAACCATACAAAGAGAAGATTTTTCTTTAAAACCAAGAGTCCAAACAAGCTCTCACAACCACAAGCAGTAGAGTCTATGACCATTCCTTCAACAAATAAGGCTTCAGAGCTCCCTTCAAACCAAAAACAGGGCTCAACACACACGGTTATGTTAACACATACCATTACTAACTAGATCAAGGTGGGCCACCTTTCCAAGAAATTCTCTGATCCTGGAAGCCCCCTAATTTATCTCCAAGTCGCTAGGAATGAACCTCATAAGGCTCCTCTTGATTTAAGTTTCGGATTCAACTTAATCTCACAAGAAATGTATAAAGCCTCGAACCTACCTCCACTTAAGAAGAGCAATATCCAACTTGAGCTAGCTGACCAGTCCATCACTATTCCCTTGGGATTGGTGGAGGACATCATTTCCACTGTGTGTGGTTGGTCATACCCAGCTGATTTCCTAGTGATAGAAGTCAACAGTAATAGAGGAGACTTCCCCATTATGATGGGAAAGGCATAGCTGAGTATAATAGACGCATGCCTAGGAATCCATGATCTTTCCTTGGAAATATCTCAGGAAAATATTTATGGAAAGATCAAGAAGAAGAAAGTTCCATGCATCACATACAGTGATTCAGAGGGTGATGACATGGAGGAATGCTCAGCATCTCTTGCATGCAATTGGTGTGCCCAAGAAACTCAAATACAAAAGTGCCTGTATGTAGTAACCACACAATAAGAGAACACCCAATGGTTGATAGCTAATCAAGAGAGCAGCCCACCAACATGCATGGAATGAACTGGGGGAACAACTCGCACTCACAATGAAAGCATAGATAATTTAGAGTATGAGCATCGCCAACTTCCAACCCTTAATCTAAAAACATCAATTGGGAGAAGTTGGAAACTTCTAAGAAATTCAAATAAACATTCATTATTTTGGATCTCTCCCTTTCAATTCAGTCATGGGGGAGATGGCCACCTATGCTGACCATTTGAGGTCCTCAGTTCTTTTAAGTTTTTGTTTTCCACATTTTTTTACACATTTTTGTTTTACAAATTTCTTTAACTTTTCTTATTTTTGTTTTACAACATCATTTATACTTTTTCTTTTATTTATGTGTGTGTGTGTGTGTTTATTCATTTTGTCAAGTTTGTCACCTAATAAGTGCTATAATAATGGTATGAACTATTTTCTACTGGTTGCTAATGTTTGGTTTTTACCCTCAAGATTATGATGTTGATACTAAGGTATGACTCTTTTGATATAGTAGGCAATGAGTTCACTTCATTCATATACCCATAAATTTCTATGGTCTCTCTCGGCCTGAAAATGTACAGTCCATTTCTAAATAAGAATTATCAACGAATTAGTGATTGGGCATTTCTCAAACTAAGGAAGGACTCAAAGGTTGAAAAGGGTTTGACTTCAAGGGGATTTGATGCATTTGTGTTGGCCATTCTCTTGGGTGCTTGGATGTTTTCTTTTTGAGTTTTCTTACCATTCGGACATTGGTCCATCATCGGGAAGCTAAGAAAATAAAAATAATAAGTCTTTGCATGGTGTGCTTCTCACGCAAAAACAACAAAAAAAATAGTGAGAATTCAAAGCACACCCCTTAGAAAAAATAAATATTTGGGCTACAAGCACTGGTTATGGAACTAAAATAAACCTGTTCCCTCTAACTAAGGCCCTTCTTGCTTTCTCTTCTCTCCTCCTTCATTTCGTTGGAATGGTGGTGGCTCTTTGGAGAAGGCATTCTTGTTACTTCAAGTGGATGGATTGGCCAAATCTATTAATGCGAAGTCGCTGGATGTGGTTTGTTAAGGCCGGACTTGGAATGGGATCTACTAAGTCACATTAATCATTAAATACACAAGGGGCTGTACACCACCTTGTTCTTGAGACTCCATTCCATTCTCTTCTTTCCATCCTTCTTTCCCCATCTATCATCTCATTGCCAGTTGTATCAGTAGTCCATATCTTGGTGGATGCATTGTTTTCTTTTTGGTAAATTCTTGTGGTTAAGATTTTAACTCTTGTTTCCAAAAGACATTCCTAGAGCCTACAGATTCTTTGAATGTGGATATGTCTAGGAATTAAGGGCATGAGCTTGCTTTGGGGAGGACCCACTGGCATTCCTATTTGGTGCACCAGTTAAATTCTTTCCCTTAACATTTTTGCAATCCACTCTATTTTGTTCATTTCCATCTTGACATCCATTTCATCGACGTTATAGTTGTCTCTTTTTCTCCATCTTTCTTGTTCTTTTTCTTTCTTCATTCTATCACTACCAGAGGTTCACTCTTAGTCATGGGGGTCCTGACCCAATTTTTTCGATTTTCTCCTAACCCCTACACCTTCAGTAGTCACCATTATTATATCTCCAGATCCACATCAGCCATACCACAACCCAGCCAATGGACCTTTTACTGAAGCAAGGTATCAACTACATTGTGATTCATTTACCCTTGCTAATAAAAGAATGTGTTGTGTGTGTAGATGAAAATCATACAACAATGGATTGGACCTAGAGGGAACACTTGGAATGGATTGGTGCTAAAGTAGCTATGCAAGAATGAGATGGATGATGTGCTTACAGATAGATAACAAAAGGCACAATCTTGGCATTGGTAGTAGTAGACTTCTTCTCTCTTCTCTCTTCTCTCTCAATTACCAAATAAGGCCTGATGTCAAATGTATAAAGTGTTTACCCTTGTTGTCATGAACACCAGTGTTGTCTTGTTCTGTAATGATGATCCGTTCACATGTCATCCCATTCACCATTAGTTCCATTCAAGTCAATAATCCCATACCTTTCCAATATTTTGTAAGGAACTCAAGGACAAGTTTTTATTCAGTCATGGGGGTATGATGGGACGCAATATTGCATGGGCTATGATATTGTGTATGCGATATCGCGTATGCCGTGATATCACATCCCCCACAATATTGCATATGCGATATTGCAGCGTGCTGCCAAATCTATAAATAAGAGGTGGCTCTCCCTTGTTTGCCGATCTAGATCTAGACCTTAGCGAAACTCTGGTAGTTTTACCTCTCTAGAGATAGAATAATTTCCATGTGCCCGCAGTAGGAAGTCATAGTGAACAAATCTTTATTTGAGCAAATATTGTACCTGAGCACAAGTTTGTATACGAAAATAAAGATGAACTTTTTGGATAAACCTTGCAATGCATGAACTAAGCTAAATAGGACTTTAATTATTGTTATTTATTGTTCATCATTTAAATGCTTTATTAGTTAATTAAATCTCTCTCAACCCTTAACTCCTAGTTAAGTGCATTTAGTACGACCACTTCGAGCATGTGCGTTACGCTTGGTAATCCCAACAACGAATAACGTTTGGTAATCCCAAAAGGTTGCATTGGCTCAGGGTGTGAACAGTAAGTGGGAATGGATGCTGATGCTAGGTTAATTAAGACTTAGTTAGTTAAAGTTAGTTAATTAGTCTCTTCACCTTTTCCCTCCTAACATAGGTGATAAAACATAAAAGATATAAAAATCACATACCTCAAACTTACTTAACCATATAATCGTGACAAATATAAGTAAGTCTAGGAAGACAATGAACGATTAACTTTAAGTGTTCCATAAGGCGTATAGGCACTTGGTCTACGGAGTTTGACCGGATCGCGCGTGTAATGTTCGTATTCATATGGTTGAGTGTAGGGGTACCTCGCCACTCATCACTTAGTAATTTAGATCTTGTTTATTACCTCGTGTAACATTGATTTTAATTAAATTTTGATCTTGTGGAAATATATATTTTGTTGGACTAGATAGTATTTTCATTTTAGAAGTCCAATTATGTTTTCTTTTTTATCCTTAATATCAAGTTTTAGGTCTTCATGTCTCCTACTTATTGTTGGTGTATGGTAATGGTTTAGGATATCCTTTTGTAAGTTCTTAGTTTGCATCATTTTCTTGGGGTGAGAGTTATTAAGTGAATTGGATGTTTCCATGCATATTTTGGATGGTTTTATGTGCTCATCTCTTAATTAGTGGGTGTCTTTTGGTTTAGTAGTCATTGCCTCTTCTTGTACACACACTTGTTTCTCACATTTGTTATCGGCCCATGTAAGGATCATGTTGACATTTTGAAGTTTCAGTCCACAACTTCACCCTTCTTTACCATAAGTGGTGCATGGAATTCTCTGTATCTATATGGCTTCATGTGCATCTTCCTTGGAAATTTCCAAAGATAAGTCTCTCATTTCCAACTTCACATCTATAGTGTTGATCCATGCTCTTCCCATAATTATAGGAAAATCCTTATTATCATTCTTCACGTCAATCATAAGAAAGTCTACTGGATATGATCACTCATTGATAGTGGTCACCACATCTTCTATTTATCACAAAGACGTGGTGATTGATTGATCTACAAGCTCCAGTCTTATGTTGCACTTCTTTAAGGGTAGTAGGTTCTCTGCCTTGTATGTTTCTTGAGATATCAAGATAACTCCAGAACTTGAGTCTAGTAGAGCTTTGCATGGTGAAATTTTCTAAACTTCAATGAAGTCTTAACTCTACTAGACTTTTCTGTACTTATGTTGAAGAAAGAATGTTTTGTTGATTTTTATTTAGTATTGCTGGTATGATCCTTTCTCTATATATTTACTACCCTTGTAGAATTTTTTTGTTATGGTTGTGATGGCAGTTCTCCTTGCATGACTAGTGGTGGCACTAGTGGTAGGGAGTTAAGAGGTTGGATTGATGAACTAGTTGTTGGTTGATGTGCATAAGAATTGGGATCTATTTGTGAGGTAGTGGGTTTATGATACCCTGGTGGATAATAATGAGAGGAGGTGTGGACTGAAGCATTTCCTCAAGAGATTTGACATTAAATATAATATCCATAAGGATCTAGTTGCCTGTATGGATATTGCTACCCTGGTAGTGGCATTCCCTATTCTTGTGGTTGCTACTTTTGCTATCGATATTGCTCTTGGGGTTAAGGGTAGGCTCCACTTGGATAATATGACAGTTGGTACGATTCTTGAAAGTTACCTTACAAGAAATGTAATCATGTTAGCATTTATTTCTTGATAAATTTCGAGTTAAGTACGTATGCCTCAAAATCTAGCTAGTGGACCATAATAGGGAAACATCCCTTAAGATGTTCATATTAGCACACTTTGCATTTTCCTTCATCTTCTAAACCAGAGTCTATATGAACTCCTCCACTACAGCTACTTTTCCTTTATGTTTTTAGTTTTCTTGTCCATTGTCTCTTCTTTTCCTTCTTTATTTATTCTTGTTTAGAACTTGTTTAGTATTTTCCTCTACAATCTTAAGTGCAGTAGTAAATTTCTCATTCATTGATTCCTACATTTTCTCTACCTTTGTCGTAATGTCATTGACTAATTTCTAGATGGGTATAGTTTTATTTTGAATGACATCCTATAACATTTCTTCTTCTTATCTTTCACACATTCTTACATCCCTTTTCCTTATTGTGGAATTTTGATTTTACTCTTTTACTAATTCCCTTTTCTTTCCTCTTTGACCACCTTTTCTATTAGACTCTAGATTTGATGAGATGTCATTTTTATAATCTACCTTAGGCATATACCCTAAGAGTTTCTCCTATTTTGTTTCATAACGCATCAACAATGTGTCATAGTTACTTCCTTTGAGAAAAACCATGGCTTGGACACCTATGTAGTAATGAATAATATCTGCCCATTGTTGCTTCAATGGATTCATGTATCCCTTGCTTATATCATTTGATGAGTGATGAGGTACCCCTATGCCCAACCATATGAATCACAAGCATTCACACATGATCCAATCAAATTCCATGGATGGGACTAGTTATGGCATCTAGATAGCTATGCCTTGATCGTAGTTTGTTGTCTTCCCACTTGGACTAGTAGTAGCTTTGTCATGTATTGTTTAGTCTAGAGTGAGGCATATGATTTTTATTATTTTATATTTTATTGTTCTACAATTAGGTTGAAACTCAATTTATAATCAATTCAACTAATCTAATTGCTAATTAAAATCAACTACCCTAACATAAGTATCCAATCCCACTTCCTGTGCACATCCTAAACACATATAGCACTACTAGGTTAACAAATGTTAAGCGTTGCTAGGATTACCAAGAGTCATGCGCATGCTCGAAGTGATCGTACTTATGTGCCTAATTAATTAACATGCATGAAAATATTAACTAAGTACATGAAAAGTAAATTGCATAGAAAGTAAATCTAATATAAGTCAAATTATTGCAATGAATAAGAATCAATCTTGATCTTGTTGCTGCTCATGGAATATGTCCAAGTACTTTGCTAGTCAAATGAGACTTTGTACAAATAACTCAAATCCACTTTGTAGGCACTCACTGATTGTTCTCTAAGATTATGGAATAAAATTACAAGAATTAAATTACTCTATTAACAAAACTATGAAGAACTACTAAAAAACTATATGGAAATCATGAGCCTGAGTGCTATATTTATAGGTTGGCATATACCTTGCGACATTAGATACCCGACATCGCATCTTGGATCTGACATTGGATACCCAACATTACATCTTGACCTCGATGTTGGATACCAAATGTTGAGGCTCTAACATTAGATACCCAACTTCAGAGCATGTGTAAAATTTGATTCATCATACCCCCACAAATGAATGAAAACTTGTCCTCAAGTGGCAAAGAGAAGGACCAAGTTCCTTACAAAACATTGGGAAGGTATGAGATTATTTATTGACATACAAACTACTGATTGACTCTAAGTTCCACATTATAAAATTTTATTTGAGTGGATATATACAAAATGACAGAGTGACAAAAATACTAGACAAACATTGAAGATTACAAAATTTGTAGAGGTTTTTAAAAATTTGTTGAAGATGATTCTTCTTGTTGTCAATAGTAGTGACAGCCTTTTAACCTTGATTGTTATGTCGATGCTTCTCTGCTTATGGAAAACATTCTTGAAGGATGGAATAAAATTTATTCTCATCATCCCATAGATCTAGCAAACATGAAATGCTTGAGTTGCTATCTTGTATGTGCTACTATTTGTCCATGGGCATAACCTCCATTGTTCCTCTCTTGGCTTTGTTTGCATGCTTGGTAAAAGACCTTCTTCCTTAGGTGTTTCTTTTAGCATCATCTGCACCAAAGGATCAACATCAGTTTTGGTAATTTTTTTCTTAACAATCAACTCTTTTTAGATCCCTTAGTTTTTGTTTAAGCACGAGGTGATTACAGCATACTATGCCCAAGGCTATGAGGGAACTAAAATCATCAAGCTATTCACATTATTTTGATCAATTACTATTAGTTACCATGATGTTTAAAAATACGATGTTGGAAAAATTTCAAAAATTTTAAAGCATTTTAAAGTAGGCATTCGTAGTTCCCATGACTAATAAGCATAACTTTGGAAGCACATAGGTTTTTGAATAATTGAAACCAAAGGTCTAATTTAGAAGATGAGCAAGAAATATTAATGGATATCGACATAGAAAAGTAGGAAAAATTAATGAAATAGATGAGAAGTAGTTCCAAAATCATGCATAAATTTAGAGAAAATATCATTGATGTTCTAGAAGATGTGAAGGTTAGTTCAAAGCCATAATCAACAAAAGTTATGTAAGTGGGTCCTCCCTAATGCAGGCTCTTGCCATAATGCCCTTACATAACCAGTTCTATAGATGACTATGGGTACCCTAGAAGTTAAATATAGACCATGCCTTTATTCTAAACCCCCCCCAATTGCCATGGTTAGGGTGTTGCACTATACTACACAAAACCAAAAGGCTCATAGTCACATGTAGCAGTGAGGTGAACAATGGAATGAGAAGGGATTACAAAGATAGGGATGTAAGGTACTTGACCATGTCCACAATAGGTTCTTGTGACAGGTGTGATTAAAATGATCAACATACCTATCCATCCAAGTTTAGACCATGTCCATACCATGAACAGTGACCTTGCATTGATGTGTTCCATCCTGCCAACCACCAGAAGTCCACAACCACCTCAAAGAATAATCATCACTCCAAAAAGAGAAAAAAAGAGAAGAAGGAAGGAAGGGCCTTAGTTAGAGGGGTGTCAGTAAGCATGGGTAACATGTCGTTCCAGCCCCATAACCAATGCTTGTAGCCCATTATTGTGTCTAAGGGGTGTGCTTTGAATTCCCATTATTGTTTTTTTTTTCATTTTTTTGTGTTTTTTTTAAAATTTTTTTGGATGGGAACCACACTATGCAAAGACAAAGGTTCCTTTTATTGGTCAATGGGGGAGTGATGATACATTCCAAGAGGAGTCATAAACCACATGAAGGAAGTCAAGAAGAGAACCCAAAAAAGTCCCCTTAAGGTCACACCCTTTGCCATTCCAACTTGGTCATTCCCTCTTTCTTCAAGGTACAGTGATCATTGATTAATTTTAGTTTCATAAAAGAAGAACCAAATTATTTCCATGAAAAATACTTTTTATTAGAGAGATGAAGGGATGGATGAGGTGGTCTCATTGCTTTACACAATTACTTACCCAATCATTTTGATAGCATAGCACAAAAAACCCAACACATAATGTTGACTTCTGCATCATGACTTGACAATTTTATAAAGAAAAACATAAAATACATTCATAAAACATAAAGAGAATGAATCAAGAAAAGAGAAAAATTATAAAGAAAAGAAAAATATTAAGAAATGGAAAACATATGAAGAATTAGAAAATTCTAGAATCGATAAGCAAATCAATTACTTCCATGCATCTTTAAAATAGTTTTATATTCTCATTTTGAAGCTATTGGGTGTCTTCTGGTTTAGTGGCTACTACGTAGACTGGCTTTTGCTCCCACACTTACTCCTAAACTTTATGGTGGGCTAGTATAGGGGTTGTGTTAATATTTTGAACTTCCAGCCCACAATTGCATCCTTTATCATTATTGGTGATGCATGGATTTTTCTATCTCTTCACAATGATAGGTTTATTATTTATGTCTTGTGTTGGAGTGGTGATGGTTGTTGGCTTTTGCGTATGATTAGGAGACATAATTTTTGTGAGGAAGGCTGATATATCAGATTAGCCTTGTGCTGGTTCAAGTGATGTAGTAGGTTCATGAGTGTTTTGCCTTGTCTTATGACCTTTCCTCCAGAAGGGACACTTTCGACTTTGTGGCTGAGATCTACTAGTGTTACCATTTACGTGTATGTTCGTAGCATCAGTGGCATTATCTTGTTGATGTTGTAATGCTAAACCTTCTTGTGTTGTTGGAGGTGACATATGGTGAAGGTGAGTATGAGAATATTAAGGATATGATGCAGGGTGAGAGCTGTGAGGTGGTGATATTGTATAAGATGTTGCAAGATAATGATATTTGGGAGAGTGGTAGTAGTGATTTGAAGTAGAGGAAGTAAATTTCTCTTAGCCATGAGAGTAGTAGTAGTGTCACTCTCTCCTCTATGGTTTCTACCCAAGTTTTAACTTTCTCATTCATTCATTTCGACATCTTATCTAGCTTTGCTTCAAGCTCATTGATAAAATTTTGTATTGACAAGGTTGGTTGTAAATCATCTCATTGAGAGTTGCCCTCTTTTTCCTCATCATAGATATGGACACTTTTCTTTTGTAGAGTTAGGTCCCAGTTATTTTCCTCTACATTCTCTTGTCAATATAGCTCTCCTTCTTCTTTTGCCACATGCTTGATCAACTCTCAGATCTAATGGGTTCATAGCTAGTACAATTGGCCTAGAGCATACATCCCAAGGGTCTCCCTTATTTCATTATGAAGCCCATTGATGATGTGCAAAATTTACCTTTCCTAAGAGAAATCATGGCTAGGAAGTCTATGTAGTAGCGAATAGTATCTATCCAAGGCCACATCGAAGGGTTCATGATTTTCTTTCTTCCACTCTTGGATTTGTCTCCTTAGGTTGGACACCTTCACATAGGTTTGGTATTTTTCATTGAAAAGTTCTAACATTGTGGACCACCATTGGATTGAATTTGGTTTCAACGATTGATACCATGGTTCGGCTCTATTTGTTAATGTCCTAGGAAAGAGCTTAAGATTTTTCCATCCATTTTCAATATTGTATGAGGCTTAGGCATCATGGAAGGCTTGTATATGATGTTGTGGATCTAAGTTGTAGCCTGTTGCAAATTTAGGGATATTGTTCATATCAAACCTGGGTAGGTAACTCTCCCTGTAATGCCTGTGGGGTATATTAACTACCTTTGTGATCTCCATTAGGCTCTTAGTTGAAAACAAGGGTTCATCATCATTAGACATGTTGTGATAAAAATTTTTATTTCTATTTGTTTAATTATGATGATCTTGTCTATGCTCATTGTGATGTCTTCGATTTTGCCCTTGGATTCGATTCCTATCTTTATCTTGACCCTAAAGTGGAGCTCTATCTCTATACCTACATTTATCTTCATTAGAACTAGATGTTGAAGAGAAAGAGGAATATGAGGAACTAGGAGAATCATCATGGCTCCTATAGTCTTCCCTTTGGTCCTTTGATTTATCTAGGACTTCAGAACTAGGAGATCAGAGGAGGTCCTAGGCCTTGAGGCCCTCCTTGATCTAGGAGTTACTCCATATTCTCTACGATTGTCTACACTAGTTGAATGTAGTCTTTGAGTGTAGCAAGAGTCCAAATAAGCATAGGAAACACTTGTTTGAGGTTGTTCACTCCAATTTTCTTCAACATAGATCCTACCATTTCTCCTATGAGTGCTTTTATAATGTGATGCAATCTTGATCCTATGTGAAGAAGACGTGGTTTTGACTAATAATGTGTGTGACTTAAAATATTAATGTTTTCTAAAAGGTAGAACATTAGTACCTTTATAGCAATCATGTATAATATAACTAATCTAGATAACTAGCACCATCCCTGACAATGACACCAATGATGTGCAGTGAGGTACCCCTACGCCCAACCATGCGAATCACAAATGTTCATGCACAACTCAGTCAAATTCCATGGATGGGACTAGTTGTGGCATCTAGATAGCTATGCCTTGATCACAGTTTGCTATCTTCCCATTTGGACTAGTGGTAGCTTTGTCACGTATGGTTTAGTCTATAGTGAGGCATATGATTTTTATTATTTTATATTTTATTATTCTACAATTAACAATAGGTTGAAACTCAATTTATGATCAATTCAACTAATCTAATTTCTAATTAATAATCAACTACCCTAACATAAGTATCCAATCCCACTTCTCGTGCACATCTTGAACACATATAACGTTGCTGGATTACCAAACATTAAGCGTTGCTGGGATTACCAAGAGTCATACGCATGCTTGAAGTGATTGTACTTATGTGCCTAATTAATTAACATGCATGAAAATGTAAATATTAACTAAGTACATGAAAAGTAAATTGCATGGAAAGTAAATCTAATTTAAGTCAAAGTGCTACAATGAATAAGAATCAATCTCAATCCTATTGCCGCTCATGGAATATGTCCAAGTACATTGCTAGTAGAATAAGACTTCGTACAACTAACTCAGATCCACTCTGTGGGCACTCATTGACTGTTCTCTAAGATTATGGAATAAAACTACAAGAATTCAGCTACTTTATTAACAAAACTATGAAGAACTACTAAAAAACTATATTGAAATTGTGAGCATGAGTGCTATATTTATAGGCTAGCATATACCCTGCAACATCAGAGACTTGACATCACGTCTTGGATTTGACATCGAATACCCGACATTGCATCCTGATCCTAACATCGAGGCTCCAACATTGGATACCCAACGTTAGAGCATGTGTAAAATGTGATTCATCATCATTGAATCTATTTTATCAAATTAGACAATCTTGAATAGGTTTAATATTTATCATTGAAGAGCTCTAGCATGGTACTCTATCTTTGCATCAATTCTAATTCTAAGGATTTGTACTCTATCTTCTCATTAATTCCTTGATAAGTGTTTTGGAAAACAAATTTAATTTCTACCAATCATTTGCAATGTTTTGAAGGGAACAAGCATCATGGAATGCTTGGAGGTGGTGTTGTGGATCTGCATTGTATCCACCTTCAAACTTTGGAATGTTGTTCATATCTAGCCCTTGATGCAACTATCCCTTACAAGCATGATAGGGATGTATACTACTCTTATGTTAATCATATTACAAGTGGCCATTAGGGATTCTTCTTGATCTTTGGGTTCGTAAACTTTGTTGTAGTTGTGATTCCTTTACTACTCATTATGCTCTCTTTCTTCATGCCTAATCCTATTTCTTATTTCTCCATAGTTATCTTTCTCTTCATCAAGATGCCTTCTTTGATGTATATCTCTCCCATGATCTATTCCTCTTTCATTTTCATAGTCTCTTAGTCTCCATTTCCTCTTGTTGGATTTCATAAATGAATGTGAGGAGGAAGAGGAAGTAGTTGGAGAGCAATGTCAGCTGGTTCTCCTTCTGTGACTCCATGATTCATTCTCTTTTGGTTCCACTAAATCTTTAGACCATGAGCTCTACGTAAGTTTGGAGTTCTCCATATCTCTCTTAAGTGTTTTTACAAGGGATGAATGCAATTTTTTTTGATAGGTTTCTCTAGATGAATGATTAGTGTTTGTGAATGAGATTCATGAGTTTGGTGGAATTCTTCCATTACAAATGTATCATCATGTACTTCCTCTAAGATAACTGTGTGAGGTACTTTCTTTCCTTTGTTACATTCATGTCTTATCTCCATGGCAACATCCCTTCTTACTTGTGCTTTGGTGGGTTGATATGGCCTAGTCATGTATTTAGTGACATGGTATCTTTCTTGTGCATGGCTAAGGTTCAACCTTGTTAAGGCTGCTTGTAACATTACTTATGAAGAATGTTTAGGAGGAAAAACAACATTGCCCTACAAGTCTTGCCACCTTAGTTGGTCATCCTAGTGAAAGATAAATGTGAAATTAGGATAGTATGAATAAGTGTGAGCATATGAGATTCTAATTTGCATGGGTGTACCCAAATCTTCTTCATCATATCCTTTGTTATAACTCTTGTAAGTTTCTTTGGTAATTGGTGACTTTTCTTTAAGTGTAGAAGCCATGTTGTATTTTTAACGCTTCTATGTATGTGTGTGTTTGTTAAAAGGATTAATAAAAATGTGAAAGATAAACTTTGTAATTTTTAATACAACAAACTCTATAAAATCAACTACTAAGAAAACATTGATACATCCCTAGCAACAATGTTAATGATGAATAGTTGGGTATCCCAACACTCTACCATACAAGTCATGAGTGCACATGCATGATCAGATCATAATCCATGGATGGACAATGTAAGTAGGATAGTGGTTGCTGATTGGTTTAGGATCACTATCTTCCCACCTTGAGCTAGTGAAGTGTGAGTAGTATGGTTTAACTCTTAGTGAGATATATGATATGTTGACGTTGTAGGCTCATATTACTCCTAAGTGTATTCATAATAAGAGATAAGATAAAATCTAAATCTAAATGTTAATAGAACTGTAAATCTATTCTATCCTAGGGTGATGACCATTCGTTCTTGGCTTGTTGTACATGTCCTGGGTTTATGTAATTGATATTGGATTACTAAGTGTTATGCTACTAGGTGAACCAAACAATAACACTACTAGAATTACTAAAGAATTACACTTATACACTCGAAATTATTTGTACTCATTATGCCTTACTAATGGACATGGAAAAGTAAAGTACTTGAGAAATGTAAAGGACTAAACTAAAGAAAACATATTAAAGGAATGAAAATTAATCTAAGTAAAGAAAATGACTAAGTAGAAAATAAAGAACTAAGTGTAATGTTGCAATGGTGGCAAACAATCTCAATCTTTATTTTCGTTCATGAACTATGCCCAAGTACAATCCACTCAAATAAAGATTCCATACAACTGTTCAACACTACACTGGGGGCATTCACTCTATCACTAAGTGTAAACTACAAAAACAAATTGCAATATTTTCACTAAGGATGCAATTAAAGTTGTTTGTCTAATGTGACCAAGTGTTGGTATTTATAGGGATGACTAGGACCCTTT
>MNCI01001933.1:8990-43704 GCA_015680685.1 Gnetum montanum
GAATGAAGGGAATAAGTGCTTAATTGCCAGTCATACATATGAATGCAACATATGCCTGTACGATTACCCCAAAGGCCAATGCCCAATANNNNCGATTGTGTGACCCTTGCTTTTCCACTCATATCTCGCTCACTAGTGCTCCGATTTTAATTCCATTTGAACCTGCTTGAACCTGGAGTGTTCAGTTTAGTTGTGGGGGAGAGACACTTGCCGAAAAGTGCCTAAATGTTTTGAAATTTATCATCACCCAAAGGACATCAATTAGGGTAATTAACGCTAACACTTAGAAAAATTGTGCCAAAAATCATATGACCCTATGTACACCAGGGGATTAAAATGAAACCCACCTAAGTCACAAGACCCATTATNACCACCAACTGCCCCTAACATACCTACACCACCGCAACCCACGAACAACACTTGTGCTACTGCTANATAACCTCGAAGAGGTGGAAGACAAGTCCCTTCCAAACAACATGCAGAATAGGAGGTGCAATCATTCAGCATCCATCAACAGCATCCATCAAGAAGNTGAGGCCACTGCATCTTCTAACCCAGCACAAGTTCACCAATGTGGTGCACCCTTACCTTCAAACCCAATGCCTGATGTAACTTCATCAGGGCCACCAACTAACACTNAACTTTGAATCTTTTGCAGAGTTCGCTCCTAAGGCTATTAGGGATAATCTCAAGGGGTCTCCCTTATGGCCTGTCCTCTCTAAATGCGGTGCCTGGTACTTAGGTGAAACGTACCAGCTATGGCACAATAAGGAGCAAGGTACCACTGTAGATATTTGTGGTGTGACGGTAGACTTCTCTACACAGGCAATTTTGGAAGTGTTAAACCTTCCGAATACAGGGCCTCATGTTGCTCGGTTATCTACCCATTCAGAGCTTGATGTGCGAAAGGATTGGTTAGAGAAGGCTTATGGTAGAACCAAAGCTTTTGGAGAATTGACAACGGAAGAGAGAGTTTATTTTAAAATTGGAACCTATCACCTCTTCCCTGCAAAAGGCTTGAAAAGAATATCCACATATGTGGCCAGAGGATGTGCAGTGTTGATGGGAAAGGTTAACGCTAACCTTTGCCATCTATATTTGACGGAAATCCTAAGGCGATTTGAAGAACGGAAGTCAGGGAA
Source organism: Gnetum montanum (assembly GCA_015680685.1). NCBI lineage: Eukaryota > Viridiplantae > Streptophyta > Gnetopsida > Gnetales > Gnetaceae > Gnetum > Gnetum montanum. Next base: position 10,133 of record MNCI01001933.1, read on the forward strand.
GATGGCACTGCCCTTCCCCTATTTTATCAGAAAACTGTGCCAACGGGCTAGTATTCAGGGGTACACTAATGACATCCTTCAAAAGGCCCAGAATGCTTCTTATGCTGAACTACTAAAGGCGCTAGCTCCAAGAAAGAGCACTGGCAAAGAGCTGAGACCAGATGAAGAAGAAGAATAGATGACTGGACCACCTGTAACCCAATTTGCAGGACCCAGTCAACCTCCAGCCATGGGTCCCAGCCAACAACAAGAAGCAGTGTCTGGCACAGGTTAGGATCAGTCGCCACCGCTGCAAGACTACAGACCATCGATGAGCCATCTTCGGGCCATCGCTGAGACAATTAGTTGGGGTAGTCATGATAACACAAGCCTCTTCCATGTCTTCGACGATGTCATTCAGCCTACAATTTTGCTTGATCGCACAAGGAGTGAAGTCTCAATTGAAACAGGAGGAGGGGAAAGCAGATGGTCACAACAGATCTCAAGAAACGTGGCATCTTTTCAAGTGTAGTTAGAGACTGGTGAAGGGGCCACTATGGTGGTCATGCAACACCAAGATGCCATGGGAGCTGCTAAAGTGGTCACTGATCACATCAAGGAATCCTTTAATGTACCTGTTATGCCACCGGTAGATCACTCAAGAGCACGGGATGCTCAAACTTTATCCGGAACCTCGATGACTCCTGCGAAACATGAGGATGCACTAGATAGATTTCTTCAAACAGGGCAAGTCATGACGTCTCTGTTTGACATCCCCCAGGATGTAACAGTAATTTAATCAGATCTCATTTCCACAAAGGGGAAGCTGGTCATATTAGAAGTAAGGGTAGAGCATGCTGAAGCTAAAGTGCAGAAATTACAAGAGCAACTCGTAGCCTTACAAGCAGCATAGCGAGATCCTCTACAATTTGTTCCCGCCGACCAGCTAGAAAATTTTAGAACAGAGCAATTGACCAAATTGATTGTAGAGAATAAGAAGGTGGTAGGAGAAAAGGAGAAGGCTGTTTGGGATGCCTCCACATCATAGGCGCAAACCCATGTGCACCTTAAGGCACTCAAGGACTTAGAAGAAGAAAATAAGTAGTTGGTTGTAGATAACCTTCGGTTGACCTCTGTGGAAAAACAAAAGAATGTTCTCGATGAACACTTTCATCAGCTACGAGAAAAATTTATTTGAGTTAACTGAGATGTAAACCATTTAGCCAGAGAGAATCGAACCCTCTCAATGGAGGAGGTACGTGCTATTCGCCAAAAATTAACAATTGAGATAAGCGCGTGGCAGAAGAAGCTGAAGGAGCATTTTCGTGATTAGGTGGGGATGTATAAAAAAATCCTAGAGAAGGAGATCCATATGGCCAAGGCTCAAATCAACACTATCAGTGCTCAACACATTGATTGGAGGGCCATATTGGACACTTACGCCTTCGCCCACTAAGCGGAAATTAAAAATCGGGACCTGTAGATCCAGGACTTGATAGAATACATGGAGTTGGCAAACCTTAGATATGCCAGCCTTGCCATGTTAACAGCAGGGAACCCGAGAATAGAGCTTAAGAAGTAGGTAGCTTCCACCCATCTCAAATATGAAGCAGAATTTACAGAATGCAAGAAGCTGGTTGAAAAATTGGATGTTGCAAATTCTGAACTTGAGGTGGTAAAAGCAAGATACTAAGGACAGAAAGACATTGCAATTGACTTAGCTCGATGGATAACAGATCTTCATGAATACAAGGACAAAGCCAGAGCCTATGAAGAGGAACGACGGGTGTTTGCAGCATGGTATGTCAAAGCCAACCAGATGTTCCCGCAACTACCCTGTCTGTGGGAGGTGCCGACTCCATCAAACATAGGAACACTTACATGGACGGCATAAGATCCTTGGACCGAAGAGGAGAAGCTATAGGACATACTTCAATGCCATCAAACTTCCAAGCCTGGAGCACATGACAAAGGAAAAGCACCCATGGAGGAGCCACTGCCACCAGGAACTACATGAGTTTCCATTTTTTTGTAATAATTGTAGTATTTTTCTGTGTTGTGTCTTCCCACACTGTGGCATTATTTCATTTCTTTTTCCAATTAATAATCCCATACCTATCCACTGTGTAATCAATGGAGCTTGTTCTCTTTGTAACTTGAGGATGAGTTTTCATTCGGTCGTGGGGGTATGATGGGATGCGATATCGCGTATAGGATACGCGATATCGCATCCCCCATGATATCGCATCTTCCCTACGATATCGCGTACGTGATATCATAGTCCACTGCAATATTTATAAATAAGAAGCGGCTCTCCCTTGTTTAGGCAATGAAGAGTTAGAAGTAGCGAAGCTCTGGTAGTTTGACCACTCCAGAGATAGATTATTTTTTCCCGTGTTTGCCCGTAGTGTGGTGAATGTAATTGTATGGCATTCTTTATTCGAGTGTGACGTACTTGGACACGCACATGACTGGCAATAAAGATCGAGATTACTTCATCATTGTAGTAGTCACTTTGTTGTTTATTTATTTAATGTTATTTACTATTTTCTCTCTCTCACCCTTAAACTCCTAGAACGTGAAATGAGTACGACTTGATTACGAGCATTTAAGTGTGACTACTTGGTAGCCTAGTGGCGTACCTAGGATCTATGCTTGATAATCCCAGTGGTAGTTGTGCACGAGGTCCAAGATGTATACGGTTGATCAAGGAATCGGTTGCTTGTTGCACTTAGGCTAGATTAGATTTTTTTACCTTTTCCTCCTAGCTTAGCTTAGTTAATCTTACATTCCACTGCCTTCAGGAGTAGCGTTAGAATTAGAAACATATCATACACCTCATCTGGACTAAACCATACATGAAAAATACAATACTAGTCCAAGTGGGAAGACAACGAACTGCGACCTAAGGATAACTGTCTAGGTGCCACAACTAGTCCGTCTGTGGAGTTTGACTGGATCACGCATGAGAACGCTCATGTTCGTATGGTTGAGTGTAGGGGTACCTCAACACTCATTAGTAATTAAAATAAATTAAAAGCTAAGTGAATGCTGTAATGATGGAGTAATCTCAATCTTGATTGCCAATCGTGTGCATGTCCAAGTATGTCACAGTTGAATAAAGGTTCCATATAATTACAAGCATCATACTACGGTCATGCACTTGGGAAAAGAACTGAAAACTAACTAAAGATTGACAAAAAGACTCAAGACTCCTAATTCTTCTAATAACAACTAAATACTCCCCCAATGTGCCTGAATGCTCTATTTATAGGCCAACATAGGAATCATGATATCGTGTATACGATATTGTATCCAGGTTATGATAACGTGTACCGAATATTGAGGCCTGGCAAACCATGATTCATCATACCCCCACGACTGAATAAAAACTTGTCCTTGAGTCAAAAAAAATGAGGAAGAAGTTCATTTGATTACACAATGGATAGGTATGGAATTATTGAATGACTATGGATTATTTCATGCCCCACTGTGGGACTAGACAACATAAAATTTGGACATTGACTTGGAACTCATGTGGTTCCTTGTGGCGACGGTTCCTCCATGGGCTTCTTCCCTTTATCCTATGCTCTAGGATTTTGGAATGGATACTTTTGAAGGAGTGCTTGAAGTTTTTCCTCCTCTATCCAAGGATCATGTGCCGTCCATGCTGATGTTCCAATGTTTGACAGAGTTGGCACTTCCCATGGACACGGTAGTTGCGGAAACATCTGATTGGCTTTGACATACCATGTTGCAAATAGTCATCATTCCTCCTCATAGGCTCTGGCTTTGTCTCTAAATTCCTGATAATTTATAATCCTTCAAGCCAATTCTACTACTACGTCCTTTTGGCCTTGGTAGCTAGCCTTTACCACCTCCAGTTCAAAGTTTGCTACCTCTAGTCTTTGCAATGTCTTCTTGTGTCCAACAAACTCTATCTCATATTTGGCATAGGTAGCAGCTACCTACTTCTCTAGCTTAGTTTTTAGGAACCCTGCTATTAACATGGCTAAGTTGGCATACCGCAGATTTTTAATTTTGCTTGGTGGGCAAAGCCATGTATTCTGTGAGATCATGAATCTACAGGTCCCAGCTTTTTAATTTTGCTTGGTGGGCAAAGCCATAAGTATCTAGTATGGCTTGCTAGTGAGTGTGTTAAGCACTAAAAGAGTTAATGTGGTCCTTAGCCATATAGATCTCTTATTTTGATGATCTCCTTATACATCCCCACCTGATCATGAAAGTGATCTTTCAATTTTTCATGCCACTTAGCCTCATTTTCCACGGGCTTATTTCAATGGCTATCTTTTGCTGGATGGCATGTACCTCCTCCATTGAGAGGGTTCTGTTCACTCTTGCTAAGAAACTTATGTCTTGGTTGACTCTTATTAGTTTTTCTCACATTTTTTGGAAACTTTCCTCGAGAACATTATGCTATTTTTCAACTATCATCAACCAAAGATTCTCAACATCAAGGAGTTTATTCTCTTCTTGTAAGGCCTTGAGTGATTTGGCATGTGCGCATGTCCAAGCTTGTGCTTTTGAAGCATCCCAATCATCCATCTCCTTTTCCATTGCCACCATTTTATTCTCCACTAACAATTTATTTAACTATTCCATCCTAAATGATTCTACCTAATCGACCACAATAAGTTGGGATGGATCCCATTGTTCAGCTTATAGGGCAACAAACTTTTCTTAGAGTCTCTGCAACTCGTCTTCTACATGTTCGGCCCTACCTTCAACCATGATCAGCTTTCCTTTATTGGAAATGAGGTCTGATTATGCCACTATGACATCTTGGGGGATGTCAAACAAGGACATCATTACTTTTTGTATTTGCAGCAAGCGATCTAGAGCATCCTCATGTTCTGTAGGAGTCATTGAGGTACCAGCTAGAACTTGAGCATCATGTGCTCCTGTGAAATCTAGCAATGGCACAACAAGGACGTTAAATGATTCATTGATGTGGTCTGTGACCATCTCTACTGCTCTAGCTACATTTTGGTGTTGCATGACCACCACTATGGTGCTTTCACTAGTTTCTAGTTGTACATGGAATGATGCAGCATTTCCAGAGATTTGTTGTGACCAATGTGATTCCCCTCCTCCTATTTGGATTCAGACCTTGCCCCTTGTAGGATTGATTGATATGATGGATTGTACGACATCATTAATCACCTTGAAGAGATTGGCCCCATCCCTACTTTCCCAACTAACCATCTCTGCAATGGCCTTGAGATGGCTCATCAATGGTCAGTAATCTTGTAGTGGCAGTGACGATGGTTGGTCCTGCTGGCCTGTGGGCTACGTGCTAGGCCCTGTTTCTTATTGTTGGCTAAGCCTTGTGTCTAGAAGTTGGCTAGGCCCTACCATTTGAGGTGTAGTGGGCCCAACAGTCTGTTCTTGTTCAGGCTCCAACGTCTCACCAACATCTTTTCTTGGTGATGGTGGCTTAAGTAATTTAGCATATGAACAATTTTGAGCTTCTTTGAGGATGTCATTAGTGTATCCCAGAATTCCAGCATGCTAACATAGCTTCTTGATTAGACATGGAATGGGGAGTGCAAACTTTCCTGTCTTCTATTCTTGAAACTGCCTTAATATCTTTGTTAAATACAAATGGGACAAATTGACATTAACCTTGCCCATCAAAATTTCACTTTTTCTAGCTGCATAGGTAGAAATCCTATTTAACCCCTTCGTTGGGAAAATGTGATAGGTGCCAATTTTAAAGTAAATTCTCTCTTTAAGGGTTAGTTCTCCATATGTCTTGTTTTCTTTGTTGTACACACTTTTTAGCTATACTTTTCTTACATCTGCATCAAAGTGAGTGGACAGATGAGCAACTTTGGGCCCTGTATTTGGAAGATTCAGAACTTCTGCAATGGCCTTTGTGGAGAAATCAACTAAAATTTCACCAATATCGACAGTGGTGCCTTCCTCTTTATTGCGCCAAAATTGATAAGTTTCACCCAAATACCATTCCCCACTTTCCAAGAGGATAGGCCATAGTGGAGATCCCTTGAGTTGATCCTTGGCTAGTTCAGGGCCAAATTCGATAAAAGGCCCAAAATTAAGTTCCACAATCACTGTAGCAGATGTGGAACTTTCTTGAATGTCTTGAACACATTCTAGGGACAACATGAGATGTTGTCCTTGTTCAGGTGCCCTAACCTCTCCACCTTCTGCTTGGCTAGATTGTGCAGTAATAGGGGTTTTCTGATGGATGCTGAATAAATGTGCCTCCTATTCTACATGTTCCACATGAGGTTCTTGGCCTCTGCCTCTTCTTGGGCATTTGGCTACACCTTGAGAAGGTCCTTCCTATTTTCCTTGTTTAGGGACCATTTGTAATCACACAAAGAATAATTGATAATAAGGTTACTTAAAGAAATTCAATTATCTCATACCTTACTGTTGTCTTTAATGAATGTTTAATTCTTTGCTTAGTGTGATTTTAGAGTTAGAAATTTTTTCAAGGAAGTTCCCCTAAAAATTTTTAATGTTGGACTTGATCTACTCAGGTGACTCCTATAATAATTTAAATGATTTGGGTGAACAAAGAAAATTAGTTTGGCATGAGTTTTTAATATTTTCCAAAAGTACTTACCCCTATGATATCCTTCGAGTGATAACAATTTTTAAAAAAGTTATGCACAAATTCTATCATACCCCTCCCCCACAACTAAGTCAAACACTCTAGGTTTAATTAGGTTTGATCGGAAAAGAAATCAGAGCATTAATGAGTGAAATATTGATGGTTGAATTTTAGACTTTAAAATCACTCAAAATCATGGAAGAAAATTTGAACAACTCCCTCCACATCAACTATTGAAAATGACTTTTGTAGCATGCAGGGGCCCCATATATATGGTTTTTATAGATGCAATATTACGTACGCGATAGCACGGACCTGATATCATGTCAGACCTAATACTAGGTCCTGATATCACGTCCTATCCAAAATAGGGTACTTAGTAAAATTGATGATTTTTCAAGTTTTTACTACCTAAAATGAAGGATTTGAGGTAGATTTGAAAGGTCTGGGGTAATTTCAAGTAGAAATTAAGGCATCAAAGGTGTAATGGAGTAGAGTTATATAATGAAATTCTTTGAAAAGGGCGAGGAAAAAGGACATGTAGTGGTGCTAAGGAATGTTCAGTTAAAATGATGACAAAGGAAAGAATAGATTCAACAATGGAATACTCGAAGGGTATAAAATGATGTGGTGGTATGTAACAAGTACAAATTACAGAAGTCATGCAAGTGGATCCTTGCCAAAGCAGGTTCCAACCTATAATGCCCTTGTGTAACCTCACCTTAAAATGTCTGTAGGCACTAGAAGGATTAAATGCAATCTGCACCTGTGCAATAAAACACACACATGTTAAATACTACCGTTATGAGGTATGAATTATATGCCACACAAAACACAAGTTAGAAGTACTTGGACCATGAGATGAGACAAATTATAGAAGGGATTGTAGAGATCAGGATGTGAGGTAACTTACCTAGGGCATAATGAATCCTAGGTGTTGTGCATGATTAAGGTACCATTAGCCTTTCACTCCAAGAACCAAGTCCATACCTCTAATCAGTGACATCGCATTGTTTCATCTTGATGATAGACAACCATAAGAGCATCATGACAGCAAGGTGTACGATCACTTGGCATTTTGTGCAAGGACGGAGTCATTCAAATTTTTTTGCAACACGTTTTTCTTGAGCTTCTATTTTTTTTCTTTTCTATTTCTCTTATTTCTTTTTCTTTTTTGCTTTTTTCTTTTCTTTTTCTTCTTCTGGCCACTCTTGCACTTGGTCTTTCCTAAAGGTGATTTGGAGAAGCCACCAACCTTTAGGCATGGGTGCATGTCTTTCTAGTGGGACCCCCCAGAATAGCATTGAGTTTCTTTCTTGAGTGTCTACAAGGATCTTAGTAAAACCAAGCTACATGATAGCACATATAGATGTTACCAAAGAGAATCCACAAGTCCCCTTGATGTCACACCCTTTTCATTCCCTCTTAGTTCATCACTCTTCACTCTGGGCATAATGAATATAAAGTTACTTTAAGTTTTAATGATAACAAGAATATCATCGTACCCAAAGTAGAACCTCTTATTGATAGAATGGGTGGGTGGATGTTGTGGGGTCACTATCCAAATAATTAGTCACNTGGTCATATCCAAACCATTGGGTGTCTTTTGGTGTAGTGGTAGGAACATACCCAAATTGGGGTTCACACACTTGATTAAAGTAGGCATAGTGGGGCAAATTATAAGATGTGATCATGTGATAAGAAGCTAACCCACTATGGCACCCATGACCATAAGATGGTATGCAAAGATCAATATGTCTCCTCATGTTGTTATATTCATTAGGCTGCATGGTTGTTGGAGTGTTAATTGGTTGCCTGGATAAGGTAACAGGAGGCATTGAGTTAGAAGAGGAAGGTGCATCACAGTGTTGAGCTTATGCTGAGTTGGAGGATGCAGTGGTTTCAGAGCCATGCTATCTCTTTTTACAGCCATGCCTAAAGAAAGGACACTTTCGATGTTGTGGAGGAATCCCACTACTATTAACAGTAGTAGCACAAGTAATGTTTTTTGGTTGGTGTTGTGGTGCAAAACCTTTAGGTACAATGGGTGGCGATATAGAAGGACGTGAAGGATGAGAATATTGAGAGTAAGAAGGAGTGTAAAGAACATGAGGTGGTGATCTCATAGGAGAGGACATGGGTTGATGATACTCGGGAGAATGATAACGACGAGGTGAGGTAGAGGATGTTGATCCATTTGGAGAAATAGGATTTTGAACATAATAAGCACTTGGTTTTAGGTGATATGAAAGGTGTGGCCAGTTTGACGATGGCCTCCCCCACGATTGGGGGTTTTGCCACTGTGGTTGAACATAATACTTCTGTATGAAATCTGGATGTAGCATTCTTTCCCAATGCTCATATAGGTGTGACAAGATTGGGCATTGTCCTTTGGGATGATCGTACAAGCAAACATTGCATTGATACTTATGATTTGTGATTGTGCCCCTATCCTTATTTTCTTTAGCCCTTCTTTCTGATTGTCGAATGGTGTTCTATCCTATTTCTAGGTTTGGTATCCTCTTTTTGTTTTGGTCATCAATGTTATCTTGTGTGGGTCTCCCTCTAATAATGTCTCCTTATTCTCCACATTTTTCATGTACCCACTCCATCATCTTATTGATCTTTACCTTGATTTCATCTAGTGATTTTAGTATTGGCAAAGGTGGGGATGATTTCACCTGCTTAAGGTGAATTGATGTCTCCTCTTCATAATCATGGACCTTTGTTACTTCAAGAGTTTGATCCTATTGAGATTTTCAACATTCTCTCATTTGGCTATTTCTCCTTCTTCTTTTACTACCTACTTAATAAGATCTTGGAATTGATGGGTTCGTAGTTCATATAGTTGACATGGGGCATACATCCCTAGGGTCTCCCTCATTTCATTACAGAGCCCATCCATGATGTGACACATTACCCTTTCCATGGAGAAACCATGGCCTGGGCATTTGTTTAACAAAGAGTAATATCTTTCTAAGGCCATGTTCAAGGGTTCATGTTGCCCTTGTTGCCACTCTTGGATCTGTCTCCTTAAGGCTAACACTCTTGCACAAGTTTGATATCTTTCATTGAAGAGGTTTATCATTGTAGGCCAACAGCAAATTGAATTTTGTTTTAAAGACCTATACCACACTTTTACTTGGCCCACGAGTGTCATAGGGAAGAGCTTAAGCCTTTGACACCCATTATCAATGTTGTTCCATGCACAGGCATCATAGAAGGCTTGTAAATGATGTTGCAAATCTAAATCATAGCCTCCTGAGAACTTGGAAAAGTTGTTTAAATCAAGCCTAGGTAGATGCCTTTCCTTGTGATGCCTACGAGATATCTAAATGGCCCCTGTTATATGCATTAGGCTTTTAGTGGCTAGTAGGGGTTCATCATCACTAAATAGGTTGTGAGTTCGTGACTTGGGATGATGTTGTCTATGTTCATGTTGATGTTCCTAATTTTTTCCATGGGTTCGATTCTTATTTCTATGTCGACCCCTTAAGGAATAGTCATCTGTGTCACAACCCACCATTGAAAGAGTGGAGGAAGAGAGGGAACTGGAAGACTCGTTATGACTTTTGTAAGTCTCCCAATCATCCCTTGATGTACTCTTGCTACCCATTGAGAAGGTCCTAGGCCTTACGGGCCCCATCATTCTAGGAGATGTCCCATCTTCACTAGAGGTGTCTAAGTTGGATGATAAGAGTCCTTGAGTATCGTTGGGGTGTCCATGAACATATGAAACTCCTGCATAAGATTGAGGGCTTCAAACTTCTTCTTCATCGTAAATTTTGTTGGTTCTCCAATGAATTACCTCACTAGATGTTGCGTTATCATTGTCTTGTGAAAGAGACATTGTTGTAAATTATGTGTGACTTAATCGAATTTAATTTCTTTTCTAAAAGATATATCATTAATACTTTGTTACAATGATCTTGTATGATATAACTAATCTAGATAACTAGCACCATCCCCGAGAATGGTGCCAATGATGAGCCAGGTGGGAAGACAGTGAAGTGCGATCAATGTATAACTGTCTAGGTGCCACAACTAGGCTCAACCATACGAATATGAGTGTGTACATGCGATTCAGTTGAACTTAGTGGATAGACTAGTTGTGGCACTTAGACAGTTATACATTGATCACACTTCACTATCTTCCCACTTGGACTAGTATTTGCTTTATCACATATGATTTAGTCTAGAGTGAGGTGTATGATGTGGTTTCTACCATTATGCTACTCCTAAGGATACTGAGAAATAACTTAATTAAGCTAATAAGCAATGAGAAATAAGATCTAAGCTAGCCTACGTATGATGAACATCCATCCTTAATCATCTATATGCATCTTGGACTTTGTGTACTAATTCTGGGATTACCAAGCACACATGACTCAATGCACTACTTGATATGCTACTAGGTTACCACGTAGTTACACTTAAATGTTTGTGATTAAGACGCACTCATTCCACGTTAACAATAGGAATAGCAAATGACAATAAAAAAATGTTAACTATGAAAACAACAACAAGTGATAAGTAATTAAAACAAATTAAAAGCTAAGTGAATGCTACAATAATGGGATAATCTCGATCTTTGTTGCCGATCATGTGTGTGTCCAAGTACGTCACACTTGAACAAAGGTTTTGTACAATTACAAGCATCACACTACGGGCATGCACTTGGGAAAAGAACTAAAAACTAACTAAAGACTAAAAAAAAAACTCAAGACTCCTAATTCTTCTAACAATGACTAACTACTCCCCCTATGCACTTGAATGCTCTATTTATAGGCTGACACAGGAATCACGATATCGTGTATACGATATTGTATCTAGGCTTTGATATCTCATACCTAATATCAGGGCCTAACAAACCACGATTCATCAAAATCCATCCTAGTACCACTCTAGGATGCATGTGCTTAATTACATAATTTTTATCTTAACTACTACCAAACTGTCAATTTGACTAGTTGGTCAAATTTGACCACATATGCTTATTTAAATATTTTCCCCTTGATGTCAAATTGTAAAAGCTAAATTTGTTTGTCACCTAAAAGACTTTCTAATTTTTTTATTAATTGACAAACTTTTTCCCCTCATTGGAAATGTTAGAGGAGGTTGGGATGCATGGTCCTCAAGAGGTTGGAGTGAAAGATGCTCCCAATATTTGCAATGTCTGTGGATACCAAGGATTTTCTAAAAATCCTAACAGACTTTTCCATGAATGTTTTAATGAAGGAGAAGAATGCAAAGAAGGAAAAGGTGAAGGGTGCAGTGATGATGCAAGGCATAACATTGTTCATAGTGAAGCAAAGGACACAAGGCGTGATGTGTGTGGTGAAGGATAACAACCAAATTCAACAAGGGTTTGGCAGGGCCTTACTATCGTTTAGTTTGACGTGGTGTTAGCTATGCCATTAGGTAATGGCTAGCGATTGTTACACAATCCTTGCTAGGTATGTGTGATATCTTAGGACACATGAATGGCCCCTGCTAGGCAAGTGTAGCCCTTATTAGGTCCACATGGCCCTATATAGGACTACACCATCCTTGAAAAGCCTAAGCGGTCCCTTACAAGGTCTCACAACCCTAGGTGAACTAGAGTAGTCGAGCCGAATATGTGTGTGTGTGTGTAAAATTTTAAAAATTTTAACATATTAAAAATAAACCCAATAAATATGAATAACCAAAGCTTTGGCTCTAGTGGTTACAACATGGAAGGTCAATAGTTTAACTTCACAAGAATGAGATCATGGGTTTGACTCATAACACCAATATTTTAACTTTACATTTTTTCACTTTTTATTATAAAAATAATTAACATAACCTAGGAGGTTGACATGGTGGTTATGCATTGATGGATAAGAGTTTGGTTTGCTTAGGGAAAGATTCTGGGTTTGATTTTTGTATCTAAAATTTTTAATTTTTTATTATTATAAAATGTAATTTATTTATTTATTAAGGTCACATAATAAGAAACTTCTAACAAAGATATCTCCAAAAATGTAAGTCTAATCAGGATAAAGTTTGTACCATTAGAATCATCACAACGAGTACTACACATTGGGCATAGTTTTAAGATCCTAAAACTAAGTTTTATTTTCAAGATTTTTAAAATAATAAGATGAATTATTTTGCATAACTATGCCTTAATACACTAATTTATGGATGACATGTGGATTTCTAAGTGACTTGAGCTCAGTCACCATTTATAATTGACTCTAGGGTAAATATTTAACACATATATCCTTTGTAATTTTAATATTAGTCTAGTGTAGACCTATCCTATAACATCGTGCCTATATCAGTTAAGTAGGAATGAAAGGAATCTTAGGGCTAGATTGAATTCCTTAAACTTACTAATGTATAGGTCTTAGATATGGATGGATAATAAGTTCCATAATGAAGTCCTAGAAGACTTAGGCTATGGCTACTAGCCTTATCGAAGACTTAAAAATAATCTTAATTAATTAATTAAGCTCTAATGACACGTTAAGATAAGTAAGAGTTACCTAGACTGATGTTGTCCTTGTCTTACCAATGTCACTTGTCAAAGTGTAGTCAGACCTTTTGGTAAATGATATCCATTGAAGTCACTGAAAAGGAATCCTCTTGATTGACATGATTAAACTTAGATATGATGTCCATTCTTGATTCTCCCTAGATTGTGGCTTCATGATTCATCATCAAATTATAGCTGGTCCTTGACTTTGATTGGCCCTTGGGTCATGATTTGCTCTAATACCAAATGTGACATCACATTCCCAAATGTCATGGAAAACATCAAAGATATGTAACATTTGATATTATGTATAAAGAAAATAATAGAAAAAATACAAAATGAGAAAGAAAATAATGCTTTATAAATGTGGAATAGAGTATCTTGGTCATGCTCTAAGAGTTTCTTAGTGTTATCTTATTTCAACATCTATCCCTTAAAGGCAATCTAGTATTATCACCATGGTTAGGACTCTAATTAGTTAGAAGGGAAGGCCAATAATCTTTCTATTCTACTTTAGCTAGCACCCGTTACTTACCATTGTTAGCTCTACAAATATATTCTGATACAACCTCTAATGCCTAGGTATAAATACTTTAGCTAAAACTTCCAAAGGTCACCTCATAAGACATGCCTATTATTATAACATGCCCTATTGTTTCTTATTACAATAATTATAATATTTATTATAAAGTGATACTAAGTTGGTTATGGCTCCATTCAAAAATGGAGACATGGCATAGTAAGTAGGAAGTAAGATTGTAACTCTATTTTGTCATATAGCTATGCTTCATGATTTTCTGCAACTATGAGTATCATAAGTCTTACTTAACTTGACTCCTTACAAATTATTTTACAATGAACATAGTCACGTTAACTTGATTTTTGAGTTAGTACTCATCATAAGATATCCTAGATAGTTTATAACAAGTACTATTTCTAGTTTTGATATTTCATAACATCATCTTTGAGTTAGCTATTATTCCATATTACATTAGAATAAGGTTATAAGAAATTCTTGTGTTTCAATGATATTGCTCTTCTTCTAGCAATGCATCTTCTTTTGATTATGTGCATTGTTTGGCATCATGAGCTCGTAGCATACTTATGATACTCATTGATAAGTACAATATCCTTAGCCTTATGTGGCCTGGACCACTTTTGACTCCTTTAGCGTTCCACCACTAAGCTAGGTTAATTGTCCTTATGATAACTAATGAACTTTTGTAACACCCCATCCTTAGATATCCTTACCCCTTAATATGCTCTTCGATTTGAATCCTTGATGTGTTGGTTGCTTAGGCTGTGTCTTATGTTTTGATACTCTTTTATTATACACTATGTTTATGTGATACTTGTTGAGCTATGTACCTTATAATTACCCTTAGCAGGTGCTTTTAACATTTTAAATGTATTTTATTTTATTTTATTTCTTATATTTTATTCTAATTTAGTATTTTATTTTGTTTTGTTAATTCAAAATATGTGCACTAACCCCTTTAGTATTAGGTACTGAATAGCTCACTTATGAAATATATAATTTTTTAGAATTTCTAAATTATTTTTTTATCATATGGTTTTTTGTTTGGCCCATGTTGGTACCTTGGCTAGCTATAAATGGACCTAGAGTGTACTCTAGTAGACTAGTGTTGGGTATAATTCCATGTTAGAATATTTTATTTTTTATTAATTTTAAAAATTTCTAGTTAATTACATTTTCTTTTAATTTTAGATTTCTTGATAGATTTATACTTTTTGGTTAACCATGGCATGCCCTAGTTATCTTAAACAATTGGTAACTCTGCCATCAGAATCCATCCATTTACTTTGCTAACATCTAGAAGATAGAACTAGATAATAAGATCCTACTAATTTGGAAAGAAGCTAGATCTAGATCTACCTTTTAAACCAAGATTTTTGTAATTTTTCCCTTCATATCTCATTGTAGGTTTCACCTAGAACCCATTATTGTTATTATATTTTACCTATGGTTTGGAGCCTACTTTGGAGATATCATCCATGCAAGGGTTTTACTTGTAGTTCTATCAAGTGGTGTAGGGAAATTTTACTAAAATGATTTTCTATTAGGTTTTTAAAATATTAGTTATGTGTGCTTTTGTCTTGTATGTGGTTTGGTTTTCTTTTGGTTTGATCAACAATTATTTGATGAAATGTTTAGGATTTTGTTTTATCAAATCTAGTTTATTTTCTATACAATTCTAAGATTTAATATTATACTATTACTTTTGGCATACATGAAACATTATACATTTAATTTTTCTTCATTTTAATTTGTTTTGATTTCGTCAAATTTCTGGACCATAAAACTAGGGTTTAAAACCATAATTTATATTGTTGAGGCCCAATATGACTTTAAATAGTAGTGGCTCAAAAGGCAAAGTTGCTTAACTCACTAACATCAAGTAGATCATATTCTTTTCTCCCTCATATGATTAATTGGAACCCCATTTTGAGGACATGATGCATATCATGACATGTAGTAACATCACCATTTAATGTCATGTGTCATATGCAACAAATTTTGTAAAGATACCCCATGCCTATTGACTTTTGAAAATTATAAAAATGGTCAAAGACATAGCTTTTAGGACTTCTTGAAGTGTTTGAAAGTGCAAAATAGTAATGAATTACATTGTAAAGGTTTTTAGATGCTTAGAATAACCTCAAGATTTTTAAATTTGGCTTTTGGCATTTTTTATTATAAGTGATCAACCTGGTAGTTTGTTTTCAATCCTAGTAACCTCTTTGATAGCCTTTTTATTTCTATTTTAATAATAGTATATTTTTGATCTTTTTTGGATAATTTTAGCATTTAATTTGGCATCAACCATTTTGCAACATTGGAGACTTAAGACTTCTCAACATTTGGATTTTCATTAGCATTCAATTGGTATGTTTTACCATTGCCTTAGGGTTTGGGATTTGTTTGCATATTTCTTTTGATATGGTACTTATAGGTGGAGTCACAACATTAAGTATTTTTGATTTGTTATTTCTCTTTATTTACTGACATTTATTGCAACCTTATGTCTAGAGTCACCATGACAAGAAAACCCATTTCAAGCCTTACACATGAAATCACCATGAAAAGAGTATCCATTTTGAGCATATGCATGGAGTTACCATAGTATATATACCAATTTTATGTTTGAAACCATCATAGTAGACATTTTGCATTCAGCCTTACACATGAAGTCATCATGGTAAGTATCTTAGTTCATTGGGAGTTGGGTGATGGTGGAATTTCATTTAAATATGGTTTGGATATGACCAGGTCCCAATATTTCCAAAATGCATGGATCCAACCCTTTCATTTATTAATTCTCGTTATGATCAAAACTTTAGTTATGGAGGATATCCCTCCTTCTAACAAATAGAATTAATAATTTTTTTTTTCTTTTCTTTAATTTTACAATTTTTTTCTAGTTTTTCATCTTTTAATTTATTATTTTATCCTTTTATCTTTTTATGATTAATCTCATCTATGAATAAAGTACTCATGTGACTCATTGGTTGAGGTGTTGTTCTTTGCTATCAAGTCTCGAGTAACTAATTATTTGGACAGTGAGCCCATCACATCCACCCAACCATTCTATTAATAAGAGGTTCTACTCTAGGTACGATGATATTCTTGACATCATTAAAACTTAAAGTAATTTTGTGCTCATTATGTCCAGAGTGAAGAAGGATGAACCAAGAGAAAATGTCCAGGGTGTGACATGAAGGGGACTTTTGGATTCTCTTTAGTGACATCTATAGGAGTTACCATGCAACCTAGGTGTACTAAGATCCTTGTAGATCTAACAAAAAATGGAAGTAAGAGTAATAAAGGCACTCACTCAAGAAAACCAATGCTATTCTAGGGGGTCCCACTGGAAAGACATGCACCCATGCCTAAAGGTAGGTGGCTTCTTTGGATTAAGCATTCAAAAAAATGAGAAAAAGGAAAAAAAAAGAGCAAGAAGAGTGTGCCAAAGTTGCCACACAAAAAGAAAAAGAAAATATCAAGATCAAAGTGCTGCAAAGAAATTCCAAATCACTACTCCCTTGAACAAAATGCCAAGTGATCATATGCCTTGTTGTCATGATGCTCTTATGGTTGTCCATCATTGGATGAAGCAATGCGATGTCACTGATCGAAGGAATGAACTTGGTTTTGATTTTGGAGCAACGAGCTAATGACACATTAATCACATCCTACACTCAAGATTCATTGTGCCCTGGGTTAGTTACCTCATGTCTCAATCTTTGTAATCTCTTTTACAATTTGCCTCATCTCGCTATCTATGTATTTGTGACTTGTGTCATGTGTAGCATTGAATTGATACCTCATCACGGTGGTATCTACATGTGTGTGTTTTGTGGAATGGGTGTGGATTACATTTAACCCTTCTAGTGCCTACGGACATTTTAAGGTGTGGTTACGCAAGGGCATTATAGGTTCAAACCTGCTTTGGGGAGGACCCACTTGCATAACTTTTGTAATTTGTACTTGTTGCACACCACCACATCATTTTATACCCTCTGAGTACTTCATTGACAAATCTATTCTTTCCTTTGCCATCATTTTATCAAATTTTCCTCAAAACCATTACATGTCCTTTGATGTGTCACCTAAATAAACCAGGTACAACATTAAACTTTTAGGGCAACTTCCTTGAAAAAATTTCTAACCCTAAAATCACACTAAGCAAAGAATTTAACATTTACTAAAGGTAACAAGGTATGAAATAATTGAACTTCTTTCAATAACCTTACTAACAATTGATCTTTATGTGATTATAGATGGCCCCTAAAAGAGGACAACAAGGCGAACCTTCTCAAGGTGCAACTAAACACTAGGGGGAGGCAGAAGCCAAGGACCTCATGTAGAACATGTAGAGTAGGAGGCATAATCATTCAGCATCCATCAGGGAACACCTGTCACTGCATGATCTAGCTAAGTAAAAGGTGGAGAGGTCAAGGCCCAAGCCTATGAAGATGAACAATGGCTATTTGTGACATGGCATGTCAAGGCCAATCAAGTGTTCCCATAGCTGCAATGTCCATGGGAAGTGTCAACTCCATCAAACATTGAAACATCAACATGGACGGCTCATAATCCTTGGATAGAAGAAAAGAAACGTCAGGTGCTTCTTCAATGATATCAATCTCAGAAGCCTAAAGCATAAGACAAAGGAAAGGCATCCACGGAGGAGCCACCGCCACTAGGAACCACATGAGTTCTAATAAATTTTGTAATTTTTGTGTCTATGTCCCAATTGTGTTGTATTCAATTTTCCACTATGAAATGAATAAATTTCTAGTTAGTCAATAATCCCATATCTATCCACTATGTAATCAATTGAGCTTTCTCCTCACTTTGTTTGACTTGAGGACAAGTTGTTATTTAGTCATGGGGGTATGATGAATCATGGTTTGTCAGGTGCTGATATCAGACCCTTGATATCGGACCCTTATTAACCAAGTGCTCATATTGGACTCTTGATATCAAACCCTCAATATCGGACCCTCGATATCGAGTACATGATATCATGGCCTAGCTAACAATATCGAATACACGATATCGTGGTTCCTATGTAAGCCTATAAATTTCTAGTTAGTAAATAATCCTATAGGCTTAGTTAGTCAATATCGAATACGCGATATCGTGGTTCGTATGTAAGCCTATAAATACGATATTGTGGTTGACTCTCATAGCTAACAAGTTTTTAGAAAAAGTTAGTGTTAAAGTACGATCTTTTTGTCAGTTTCAATTCATCTCAACCCTTTCCCTAGTGCATGCCCGCAGTGTGATGATTGTAATTGTACGGAACTTTTATTCGAGTGTGACGTACTTGGCCATGGACATGACTAGAAATAAAGATCAAGATTACTTCATCATTGTAGCATTCACTTAGTTTTAATTGCTTACTGTTATTGTTATTTATTGCTTTCTTAATTAATATTTATCTACCTTCATTTCCTATCTCTGTTATTAAATGCAGAATGAGTATGACTTAATCACGAGCATTTAAGTGTGACTACTTGGTATTCCAATAGCATACCTAGGACATGCACTGGGTAATCCCAGTAGTAGTACACAAGGTCTAAGATGTGTATGGATGATTAAGGATGGATGCTCATCACACTTAGGCCAGGTTAGATTCTCTTCTCTCATTCCCTCTTAGCTTAATCAAAGTTATTTTCCATTTCCTCTAGGAGTAGCACGAGTTTAGGACCACATCATACACCTCACTCTGGACTAAACCATATGTGACAAGCAAATAATAGTCTAGGTGAGAAGACAGTGAACTACAATCAATGAGTAATTATCTAGATACCATAACTAGTCTGTTTGTGGAGTTCAACCAGATCGTGCGTGAACACTTGTATTTGTATGGTTGAGTGTAGGGGTACCTCACCACTCATCAATAGGTATTATAACTTATTCTATATTTCTTAAATGCAATGATATATATGAGTGTTCTTGGAAATCCACTCAACATCATCTTTGAAGCTTACAACCATATCACACTATGATTTGTATGATAAATCCCATTGGTTCAAAATTGGCAATACCCCTATTACTTGGTCATAGATAGTGGAATTACCCCAATAAGTTGGCAGAGGGTAAGACTAGATAAGCTCTAATAACCAACCAACAAGATAGAAAGAATGATCAAAACATGGATTTAGAATGCTAAGGAAGGATCATTACTTTAATAAACCAACTAGTATATGATCAATCTAACATAGTCATGGACACTACGCATAATATTTTTGGATCTTCATTCTTGATCTTGTTTAATTAAACTACGAATTAAGTCCATAATCATGCACTCTTTCTTATTGGTTCAAATAACCCACTCCCCTAGTATCTTAGTTACTGAGATATTACCCTCAATCAAATTAGTGATACAAGCATCTAGGTGGTATAGCGATCTCATGGGGATGGTACTTGAAGACTATCATGTGATTTTTGGGATGGATTTTTTAGCTATGTATGAAGGATATTTGGATTATAAGAATAAGAGTCTTACACTTCTATCCACTTGTAAGAAAGAAGTTATGAACTAAAGAAGTAAGAGGTAGATTAAACTAAACTTGGTAATAGCTAAGAAGATTTAATAGTTACTTAAGAAAGGTTACTATTGCTACATGATCTCAATGCAAAATAAGTCCAAGCAAGAGATAGAATAGATTCTAGTGATTCATGAGTTCTTACATGTGTTTAAGAAGAAATTCCATGGTTTACCTCCTAACAAAAAGATTGATTTTAAGTATGAGCCTTAAATCCAATCAATTTTTAAGGCATCTCATAGAATTTCTCTCATGGAATTGGCAAAGCCTAAGATACAAATTTAGGAGTTGATGGATAAGAATATGATCTTACTAAGTATTTCTCCTTGGGATGCACCAATTCATTTTGTTAAGAACAAGGATGACAGTTTGAAATTTTTCATTAACTACAAAAAGTTAAATCAAGTAACAATTAGGAATCAATATCCTCTACCCAAGATTGATCATTTGTTTAATGGGCTAAGAGAACCTAAGGTGTTCTCCAAGATTGATTTGAAGTTTGGGTACTACCAAGTAAGAGTAAGAGAGGAGGATGTACCAATGATAACCTTCATGACATGCTATGAACACTATGAGTTTCTAGTCATACCATTTGGACTCACTAATATCCCATCAATTTTCATACACTTAATAAACAGTGTGTTACATCCTTAAATTAATTTATTATTATCTTTATCAATGACATATTAATTTACTCTAAGTATGAAGAAGAGCATAATGAACATTTGAGAATAGTGCTTCAAATTTTAAGAGAATAGTAACTATTTGCTCATGCTTCTAAGTATGCATTTTAAAATAATGGGATTCAATTTCTTGGTTATGTAGTGTCAGAAGCATGTCTAAAAATGGACCCCTCCAAGGTATAATTAATTAATAATTGGCTTGTCCCAACTACAATGAATGAGGTTAGAAGCTTCTTGGACCTATTAAGATACTACATGAGGATTGAAGAGGATTTCACTCAGATTTATTCACCTCTACACAAGCTACTAAGGAAAGATAATGTTTTCTCTTGGACAAATGACTATCAAAAGGCTTTTAAGAAGTTAAAGAAGAGATTAACCTCAACACCTATTCTAATCTAACAAACTCTTAGGAAGCCTTAGGATATTTATAAAGATACTTTAGGAGAAGGACTATGTAGATTTCTCATGTAAGATGGAAAAGTGATTGCTTTTTCTTTAAGAAAGTTAAATCCTTCTGAGATAAGGTACCCAATGCATGATCTAGAGCTTGGTGCTATCATCTTTGCCCTTAAGATTTAGAGGTACTACTTATACTATTAGCTCATTACGTTCTAGACTATTCATAAGAGTTTATAGTATGTTATGAAGTAGCCTAAACTGAATATGAGATAGAGGAGGTGGATAGAACTTCTAGTAGATTTTGACCTTAAAGTGCAATCTCATGTTGGAAAGGGTAATATAGTGGTAAATGCACTAAGTAGAATAGTTGAAAAGATTTACACCCTTATTATTGTACCCAGCTTGAGGAATGAAATAAGATCACAAAAACTCTTAGATTCTTAGTATTAGAAAAAGGGTACTACTCTTTTAATAAATAATAGACAAAATATCAAGATAGATGTCATTGAGGAGACTATAGCTCAGATTAAGATTATCAAAGACAAGTAGCACAAGATGGGCTTTTAAAGTATGCCAACATAGGCAGAGACCTGTAGAATTCATTATTGAAGATTAAGTATTTCTCAAAGTTTCACCATTAAAAGAAATTATCAAGTTTGACATAAAAGGGAAGTGAGCATCCTACTACATCGACTCCTTGTCAATTTCAAAGAAAGTGGATGAATTTACTTAATATATTGATCTTCCTCAAGATTTGTAGTCAATTCACATTATGTTTTATATTTGTATTCTTAGAAAGCACATTCCAATCCTAGTCATAGGATAGAATCACAATATATATAGCTTGAATCTTATGTTAGGTTTGTAAAACAATCAATTAAGATTTTGGATAGGATGAAGAGATAATTAAGAAGCAAAGTTATTCCTATGATTACAATGATTTGGGAGAGACATGATGCATAAGAAATAAATTGGGAAGTAAAGAAAGAGTTATATATCATACACCATGAGATATTCCAAGAGGAAGAGCCTTAAGGGTGAAAGAGTGTAATACCTCGTTCTTAGATACCCATACCACTTGGTATGTTTTTAAATTTGAACCCTTGGTGTATTGATTACTTACCCTATATCTTATGTTTTGATATCCTTTTGTTGTACCCTATGCTTGTATGATAGTTATTGAGGTATGTACATTGTTATTATCCGTAGTAGTATGAGCTTTTAATATTTTTAATGTATTTATTTTATTTTATGTTACTTTATTTTATTTCTTGTATTTTTATTGTAATTTAGTATTTTTTCTATTCGGTTAATTTATTTTATATGCATTAACCTCTTTTATTGGAGTTTCCAAGAAATGGGTATTGAGTACTAGATGGGTCATTCACACATGAGATGCTATAATGATCTTACGATATGCTTGTTTGTTATGTGTTTGATTTACTTTAAAATTATTTTAAAAATTAAATTATTAAATATATTTTTATTTTGAATTTATAATGATCTTACGATATGCTTTTTGTTTATTCCATGTTCGTAACTTAGCAAATTATAATTGGATCTTAGACCTTTGATTAGATTTGAGAGTACATATCACTATTAGATGGCTCATAGGGGTACTCTAATAGGCTAGTGTTGGGCTTAATATCATGTTAAACTATTTTATTTTTTTATCAATTTTATAAATTTTTGGTTAATTATATTTTTAATTTTATATTTTCCAATAGATTTATCCTTTTTAGTTAACCCTCACATGACCTAGTAAGCTTAAATACCTAGCAATCCTTCCATTAAAATCCATCTACTTACTTTACTAATATATGGGAGATAGAGCTAGGGAGGAAGATTTTACCAATTTGGAGAGAAGCTAGTTCTAGATGTGCAGTGTCAACCAAGATATTTGTAAGTACTTTCCTTGAGATCCTATTTTAGATTTTTTTTTAGAATTCATCATTGAACTTAGATTTTTCCTTGGATTTGGAGTTACCCTTGAAGATCTCAGCCACATGATGGTTTTAGTTAAAGCATCATTAAGTAGAAAAAACTTACTAAAACTCTTTATTTTTAGGTTTTTAAAATACTAGTTATGTATGCTTTTGGGTTGTATGTGATTTGATTTGGTTTTGGTTTGATTGAGAACTATTCAAAGAAATGTTTAAGATTCTATTTTCTTAAATATAATATATAATTTGCATAACTATTAGATTTAATATTATAATATTTATTTTTGCATGCATGGAATGCTAAAAGATAAAATTTTTCTTCTTTTTAATTTCATTTTTCTTCTACCAAAGTTTTGGACCATAGAACTAGGATTTTAGATTGTAATTTGTATTTTTGAGACTTGAGATGACCTAGATGGTGATAGCCCAAAAGACAAAGTTTTTCAACTCACCAATACCAATCAAATTGTATCCTTTGTTCTATGATTTAATTCATTTCAACCCCATCATGAGGTCTCAATGTAGGCTGTAATATCTAGTAATGTTACAGTTTGATGCCATGTATCATATTCAATAACTTCTGAAACTAAGTCCCCTATCTATTGACTTTCAAAAATTATGAAAACGGCCAAAAACATAGCTTCTAGGGCTTCTTGAGATGTCTAGAAATATGAAATAGGAACTACTTATATTTTTAATGTTTTTATATGCTTAAAACAACCTCAGGGTCTTTAGATTTTACTTTTGATCATGTTTTATAATTCTAGTGATTCACCTAGTAGTTTGATTTTAGTCCTAGTAACCCCTTTGAAAATCATTTTATTCTTGGTTTAGTAATAATCTTATTTTGGTCTTTTTTAGGTAATTTTAGTATTTTATTTTGTATCAAAAATTTGGCAAAATAGAAGACTTAGGGCTTCTCAATATTTGGATTTTGATTAGCATTCGACCAATACATTTTCCTACCATCCCAAGTTTTTGGATTTGTTTGCATATTTTTTTTTGAATTTTGGTATATATGCATGGGGTTGTTGGAGCAGTGTCACCCTAATTTTCTTTAACCCTTCAAAATACACTGAATCCAAATATTATTCAAGATAATTTAATTGCTAGAAATAAGAAAACTAGTTATCTTCTATTAATTTAAAAGAAGATTAGAGCCATAGTGAAACTACAATCCCACAACAATACTTACACACTTAATGATATTACAATGCATAAGGCCTTAAAACTACATACACGATCAACCTCAATGCAAGGTACAATCGATCTAGATCTCTCTCATACATATAGGGCAAAGATCCAAATAAATAGAGAGCTACAATGATCAATATTACACATAATTAACCATAAAGATGCACACACTCTAATGTAATCTCTCTCCCAACTCTCTCATGCATTCACACTCTTACCACATATAAAAGAAGAAAACATGATCAATGTTTATAAATTACAAGGTTAAGACCTTAGGGAAACCTTCTCCATGTTCAACATAGAGATTCTCAATTGTTTCCAATCTTGATCTCATCTTTTTGAGCTATTTTCCATCTTGGAACTATCATCTTAGAACTTTCCATGATCATACAAGACATCTTCAAGCTTCAAAAGGCATCTCTATATTAATCCCTAGACTAACACAATATATCTTCCATCTTGATAAGATGTCTCCACCTGAGACAAGATGCTTTCTTCCTAGGATAGATCTCTCCTCTCCTAGCAAGATGTCTCCTAGGCATTTGAAATGTTTCATGTGTCATCCTAGTTCTTAAGCAAGATGTCTTTATGATGTCCAAGATATTTTTTCAACTTCTTGAAATATTTAATCTTCCTTTTGTAGGGCTAAAAATAGGTTCAAAAGATCTTTCCCTATATCATCTCTCTACCCTTAAAAAATTGAACTCAAGTAAACAAGGGAGTAGGGGCAAAAATGATTCCCTACTCAACAATTTTGGTATCATAGAGCCATACAAAATTATCAATAGTTTGGTCCTCCCAATGGATCAAGCACTCATGCCTCTTCACTCCATGAGTGTTGGAAGCTTCTTTCTTCTTCAGTATGATTGCTTTCCTCTCCTATAAAAGCCTAGACTTGTTCATAGTCCCCTTGAACTAATTGATGCTACCCTATAAGATTTCACCATCTACTAGTCATGATAATGGACAAGATCTGCAACATTAGAAATAAAAGACATAACCACATCATTTGGTAAGTCAATTTTAAAAGCATTATCATTTATTTTAAACTTAATATTAAAAGGACTCATCTTCTTGACTTTCAATTTTCAGAATTTGACATCTCTCAACCTCTTTTTATTTAAGTGCATCTAAACAAGATCACCAACATCAAATTTTAGCTTTCTCTTTCCCTCATTCCTCTTAAGGATTTTTTTTTAGCCTTCTTCTCAAGGTTTTTCTTTACTTGAGAATGAAAATCTATTATCTCTTACACATAATTAACACTTAATTGAGCTTCTCCATCAAAGCTCTTAATAGTATTTACCATCTTTAGATAAAAATCATAATTAATCTTAAATGACCTCTTTTCAATAGCAACATGAAAAGCATTATTGTAGGAAAATTTATCATGACATAACAAATTCTTCCATTTATTAGGTTGGTTTTCATACAAACACCTTTAAATATTCAACATAGATTTATTAACCACTTTCATTTGTCCATCAGATTATGGATGACATACACTAGAAAAATTCAACATTGTTCCTATAATTTTTCAAAGGAACCTAAAAAATGACTAGTGAACTTTGAGTCTCTATCACTAGCAATATTCAAAGGAATCCCATGCAACTTTAAAACATGCTAGGAAAACAAATTTGTAACATGATATGCATCACTTACCTTTTACATAAAACGAAGTATGCCATCTTGAAGAATCTATTCACCGCAACAAAGATAGCATCATTACAATTTTTGGTCTTTGGAATCCCACTCACAAAGTTCATTAACACACTTTCCCATGGATCCTTGGAAATTGACAAAGACATATAATGTCCATCCACTTCTTTATCTTCCTTGAATTATTAATGTGTTAAACACTCCTTCATAAATTGGAATACTTGAGAAACTATTCTAGGCCAAAAATAGTGCCTACCCACAAGCTCTAATGTCTTATCTCTAGTCATTTTACTTGTCATGCCACTACAATGCTTTTCAACCAAAATCTTTTTTTCTAAAATCACAATTTGAAACACATACCTTCCCATTCTTGAACAATAGTTTTTCTTGAATATGATAGTCCCTCCATTAGTCTTTCATACTCAACAATGGTTCCTATAGGATTCTCCAAACCTACCCAAAATCTACTTCAAGTTCATATAAATTAGTAAAATCACTCATACCTTCCACATGAGGCATGCTAAAATCCACCATATGCACCCTAAATAATGCATCAGCCATTACATTGGCTTTCCCACTCTTGTGCTTAAGCACAAAATTGAACTCATGTAATCATGCCATCCACTTCATGTGTTTGCCACTAAACTTCTTTTGGGAAGTAGGAAATTGAAGTGCTTTATGATCTATCATCAATGTAAACTTCTTAGAAAAAAATAATGCCTCCAATGTTTGATTGCTTAACAAATAGCATACAACTCCTTCTCATATATACTATATTTCTACCTTGACTCAATCAACTTCTCTAAAAATGAAGCAATAAGTCTACCTTCTTATGAAAGTAGCCCTCCAATGACAAGTTTACTTCCATCCACCTTCACTGGAAAAAGCTTCTGGAAATCTGGTATTACAAGCACTAGTTCACTAGTGATTTTTCCTTCAACAAGTTAAAGCTCCTTTGGGTTTCATCACCCCACCTAAAATCTTGATTCTTCTTAAGCAAAGCAAACATAGTCCATGAAATACCACTACAAGTTTTTATGAACATTCTATAAAAACCTAATAAACTAATAAATGATCTTGCCTCTCCAACATTTTTAGGACCTGGCCAATCTTTAATAGTCCTTACCTGGTAGCTTCCATTCAAATTTGATTTTTAGAAATCAAATGTTCCAAATATGTGATCTTCCTCTTGAATAAATTACCCTTCTTCACATTAATCACCAAATATGCCTCCTCAATCTTAAGATACACTCTTCTCAAGTGATCTAAGTGTTCCTTCTCATTAGAGCTATATACCAAAATATCATCAAAAAATATAATACAATACTTACCAATTAAATTTTAAGATATCATGCATCAACCTCATGAATGTAGCAAGGGTATTTATGAACCCAAATCGCATCACCAACCACTCAAAAAATCCATCTAGTGTCTTGAAAGCTATCTTCTATTCATTACCAAACCTAATTCAAATTTGATGATAACTACTCTTCAAATTAATTTTTAAAAAAATTTTGTATTTGTAAGGAAGTTAATAATATCACCCATCTTTGGAATAGGAAATCTATACCTCACTATTATCCTATTCATAGCCGTAGAATTAATGTACATTCTTCATTTAGCACTATTCTTCTTTTGCATAAACACTACTAGAACTACACAAGAAAAAACTGACTCCCTCACAAATCCATTTATAAGTAACTCTTATACTTATCTTTTTGATTCAACCTGCCAATTTAGTGCCATCTGGTATGTCCTCTCTTTTGGAATGGTAGAACTAGGGATAGAGTCAATTTGAGGCTAGAAAATCCTCATTGGTGGCAATCCATCCAATTCCTCCTTGAGCATCTTGGAAAATTACTCCTAGTCTAGCACACCTATTATAAGTTATACTACATAACATCATGGTTAGAAGAAACAATTGATATAATCACAAAACAAAAATTAGCCTCATCATGTTTCTTAATACATTTCCTCTCCCCAGGAGTAATTAAGAAAACATTAAGTAAGCTTTGCTACCTCACTTGTTCAGCTATCATAGTAATCAACTCATGGATTTCATTTGGTTTAGGTATACTCTAGAAATTTCTTGCTCATCAAATTGAACATCATTATCAAAATTTCAAGGCCTTCTAAGAATTACACCAACATAATCAATTAGTAGTACATCATATTTTACAACATCATAACAACTCCTAATTTTAAATTTGAATACACATTACTCTCTCACCTCTTAAAAGAAGTCTCTTGATAACCAATGCACCTTATAGGATTTAGGATGAGGATTTGTTACTAAACCTAATTTAGAAACTACCCAAGAGGAAATAACATTTTCTTGGGCTCCCCCATTAATCAAAATATGAATCCATTCTCCACTAAGCAAACATCTAGCCCTAGTATGAACCAATAATTTTCTTGATAGATGACCTCCTTTATTTACATTTTCCAAAAATGCATAACAATTGAATTCAGAAATTTCTTTAATTTTAGGAGAATTAGGGTTACCTCTCTAAATAGCTTGTGTTTATGTCTCTTCCACCTCCATGGTTTTTACATCCTTATCCTTGGTTGCCTTGTAAAGTGGACATTCCCATTCTTTTTGTCCTCATTCTTTAAATTGAAGCACTGAATCTTGGATGAGTTGTTGTTTTGATCTTTCCTCCTTTGGCTTGGTCCTTCTTGGCCTTACCCTTCTCATGGTTTTCTTGTGCTTTTTTTCATGACTTCAATCCTTGTCTTTAGATTTCAATTTGAATCCCTTCTTTGATTTGGATTTCTTTTGAAGGTTGTTTGATCCTACTCTAAAATTCATTATGTTTCTTTTTTACCTTGAAAGCCAAATCATAAGCGTCATCAAGAGTTTGTGGCTTATAGAATGAAAAAACCTACTAATATGTCATTTTAAGACCTCTAGGAAAGATTGAAGAATGTTCATATTTCACCTATTTTATCTTAGCTTGATGGAATAGTTAACAAAATTCAATGTAAAACTCCTTGACATCCTTGTCTTCCTATATAAAGAATTTAAGCTTCATGATAGTCTCGTCTCTGTGGAGATTTTTCAATTTTTTGTCTCAACCAATATTTCACCAAATTTAAACTCTTGATAGGTTGATGATTTCATAACTTTGATATTTTTTTCCACCAATTTGAAGCCATACCTTATAATCTGGATTCAGAAATTAATACCCTCAATTGATTTGGTACCTCTTCTAACTCAAAATTCTTGTGAAGTATCTTCAGCCAACTTGCAAAAGAATTGGTATCATCCACACTATTGAAATTCCTCAATTTCACATATGAAAGTCTTGCAACATTTCTAAATGTTCTAGTAAGTCTTGCTTCATCTTCATCATCAAGCTTCCATAGGAAGAATTAGATGTTTGTGATGAAGTTCTAACATGAGGATTTGGATTCCCTTTTCCTAGAATCATAGACTAATGGGGATTTCACACTTTCATAGCTAGAATGTTCTATCTTATCATCTATTTTCCCTTCATTGGGATGAGAAAATTATTCATCACCATTTAAGTAAAAATTCTCATTATCATCATGAGTCTAAATATGGTTGGGAGCTGCATTCCTATCTACCGTGGTACTAATCTCATCCAGTTGTTCAACCATCAACTAAAAGATATATTTTATGCTCTCATATCTTTGTTTATGGCTTGAACGTTTTTCTTCTTAGGAGTCATCTAAAATAGACATAAAAATCCAATATCAAATTTCAAATAATAATAAACATAATGCTATAGTACCAATAACCTAGAGTATGATCACTCTAATTCTCTTTAACACTTCAAAATACACCAAATCTAGATATTATGCAAAATAATTCAATCGCTAGAAAATAAGAAAACTAGCTATCTCTTATTAATTTAAAAAAAATGACAATAATAATGGAACCATGATCCCACAATAACACTCACATACTCAATGATATTGTAGAGCATGAGGCCCTACAACAACACAAACGATTGATATTAATGCAAGATACAATCAATCTAGATCTCTTCCACACATATAGAATTGAGATTCAAACATACAGAGAGCTATAATGGCCAATAGAACATACAATTGCCCACAAATATGTACACTCTCTCATGTAATCTTACTTCCAACTCTCTACTGCATTCACACACACACAATAAGTAAACATGATTAATATTTATGAATTACAAGACCAAAATCTTAGGAAAACCTTCCTCATGACCAACTTGAAGGTTCTTGATTGTTTTCAATCTTGAGCTCATTTTTCTTGACCATTTTCCATCTTGGAACTACCATCCTAGAATTTTTTACAACTATACAGGACATCTTTAAGTTTGACAAGATGTCTCTCTACCTTGATAAGATGTATGCACATGAGACAAGATGTCTCCTACCTAGGATATAGGTCTCCCCAAAGATATCTATTTCCTATCCAAGATATCTTTTCTCCTTGCAAGACATCTCACTAGCATTTGTGATGTCTTTTGTTTCATCCCAACTCTCAAGAAAGAGATCTCTCTGATGTCCAAGATGTCTTTCCAGCTTCTCAAAATTTTCAATCTTTCTTTCATAGGGATGAAAAGGGGCTTAGAAGAGGTGTCCTTAAACCAGTCATCATAATAAATATTTTTTATTTTTTATTTTTATTTATTTATTAACATGTGTTGAGCCTTATGCATGAAGTTACCATGTTAAGAAAACCCATTTAAACACTTATGCATAAAGTTACCATGGTAAGAATATCCATTTTATGCTTATGCATGAAGTCACCATGGTGAGTATACCAAGTTTATACATGGAGTCACCATGATAGATGTTTTGCATTCAGTCATACACATGGAGATAATATGATAAGTATTTCTATTTATTGGGAGTTGGAAGGTGGTGGAATTTTATTTAGATACCTCTAATGATTCAAAATTATTATTTGATACATTCTAGTTTGATTAATATTTGATTGCATGTATGTTTGGATGCTTGGCACTAACTCTTTAGATGTAGCTACCCTTGTGCTAGTATTTTCAGCAATTTAGTATGGCTAAAATAATTTTTGAATATCCAATACACACATGTTAAATCTACCTCAACAAGAAGTTAATCCTATATCATACAATAATTATTAATTTCATAACTAAATGCACTAGTAAGATGAGATGGTAGAAGAAGGAATCAAAGAAACAAGACATGAGGTATCTTACCATAGTCACAATGAATCTTGTGTTTTAAGCATGGTTAAAGAAATCATTATACCTTTCCATCTAGGTTTCAAAGCAAGTCAATACCACTTACTAGTGACACCACATTATATCATCTTGGACAAGCTACCATAAGATTAATCATAGTCATATGATCATACCATTACATAACATGAAATACTTTAGAAAGCAAATATGATAATTAATTAATTACAACTTGTTAATTTTAATTAGAACATCTTCGACATTGGTTAGAGGGGTACCTTCAAGCATGGATTATATGTCTTTCCAATCACATATTAAAACTAGTCCAAGAAACCATGAGATTTTTGGAAGTATCCTACCTTTAGGCATGGGTAACATGTCTTTCCAATAGTGCTCCAAGAATGCTTATAATGTGCATCAATTATTGTATTAACCTTATCATAGAACTACCTTTAGACATAGGTAACATATCCTTCTAGTGTTGTAATAAGGCAACAATTGTTATTTTAAAATCATGCTTCCATTTCAATAAATATTTAAGTAATGATATGATTACATGAAGGACTAGAACTTATGGAAGAAGTCCAAAGAATCAAAAAATCTCCTTGATGTCATACCTTTTCCTAGACCTCTTAGTTCTTCCCCTTTTTTCAAGACATAAATATCATGAATTAATTTTAGGTTTAAGTAATGAGAATTATATTATATCCATGGTAAGAAACTCTTATTATTGGAAATTGGGGGAATGAATGATGTGGTCTTGCTATACATATAATTAGTTCTTTAATAGTTCAATAGTGTAGAAATATATTCTTGTAGCAAAACATCTTGCTATCACTAATGCTTTTATTAGCAAAACAATAAATATATCCACAATTTGCAAATAAGTATCCTTTAAATAATAAAAAAGGTCATAAAGAAATAAAAGATATGAAAGAATAAGAAAATATATTAAGAATTAAGCTGTTATCAAGAAATTAGAAAAGATATCAAATAATTTGAAAATGAATAAGAATTAAGATAAATATAAAGAAACTAAAAAATAAGAAATGAAAAAATAAAGTGTATTCACAAGTCCTACTAAAAGGATGACACTCCCTCATGACTAAGGTTAAAGAAGGAGAGATAGAATATTGAGAGAGGTTTTTCTCTACTAAATGCTATGGTAGGATTCATAAGTTGTTGAAAATTTCTAAATGATTTAACTTATTAAATGTTGATCAAAATAAGCTTTTATGGACTATTAGGACGACATATGTGCATGATGCTAGAGTTATAGGTAACATGAATGATATAATTTCCTTCCTATAATGTTGGAAATTTATTATGTTGGGTAACATGATTAGGGTTGTAATAGAGGACTTTATCACTTGGCATAATAGTAACTTATCTAATGTTGATATCGTATCTATGTTTAGTATACATCTTATGGATCTTATTAAATATTAGAGCTACTAAGTGATTTTCATCAAATACGTATAGATTTATCAAATGTTCTTTTTGGGTAAATTGATGTCTATGTCTAATGATCAAGTTGATAGATAGTCACAAAGTACATTGTTAAGCCTAGTACTCTAGTTCTTCTTATAACAACTAACTATTCTAGTTAAAATTTGTGTTATTCCTCTATTAGTCACTTTTGTAAATCCTTTAGCTTAGGGATGATATAATGTTATTAATTTATGATTAAACCCAAGGTGCTGCATAGGTTTCTTGAAAGTAGCTCTAGTGAAATACATTTCATTATCTGAGATCAACATCCTTGATACATCAAATCTAGTTACTAGATGTTGCTAAAAGAATTTATTTGTTGTTGCTGATATGTAATCCTTCACTATAGTAGCTTATACCCAATTTTTATAGGAATCATCAACAATTCTTATGTATGCTTTCTCCTTTGACATCAACATGATGAATCCCATGAAATTAATTTCCCATATGTGCAATCGTTCCAATGGTTGTACTAAGGCACTTAACTAGCCTAAGTATGACAAGCAGCCGATTCCTTGACTAGCCGTACACATCCATAGATGCTCGTAATCAAGTCGTACTTGTCCCACGTTCTAGAAGGAAAGGGTGAGAGAATCTAGTCGCGATGAGTAGCCGATTCCTTGGCTAGCCGTACACATTCGTCAATGCTTGTAACCAAGTCGTACTCATGCCGCGTTACTAGGAAAGCAATAAATAACATTAATTAAACCTATCCATGTACTGCAAGGTTTATCCACAAAGCTCGTCTTTATTGCCATACACAACTTGCGTTCAGGTACAAAGCTGCTCGAATAAAGAACCGTTCACTTGGGGGACTCCTACTGCGGGCACATGGAAAATATTCTATCTCTGGGGTGATCAATC
>MNCI01001933.1:61409-97279 GCA_015680685.1 Gnetum montanum
GACTTACTTAACCATACACCGTGACGACAACAAGTAAGTCTAGGAAGACAACGATTAATTAACCCCAAGTGTTCCTTGTGGCGTTTAGGCATTTAGTCTGCGGAGTTCAACCGGATCGCGCATGCTACGCTCATTTTGTATGGTTGAGTGTAGGGGTATCTCGTCACTCATCACCTATGTTAATAAGTATCCATTCTCTACTTGCTAGCCATGCCCTTAGCTAATATAATCATCACTCGAATTACCAAGTGACTTGCTACTAATTGGATCAAGCTACGCCACTACTTGGTTGTTCGTCAATTATATTTATGTACTTGAAATTAATCATACTTTGTCCATCAAATCTATAGTAAATAGTGAAAATGTAAATAATATCATAAATGTAAAAGATATTATAAAAGTAAATGACAATCAAAATGTGAATCTAGTCTTAATGATATGCTACAATGATAAAGAATAATCTTGATCATTATTTTCAGATACAAAGTGTATTCAAGTACACTTTACTCGAATAAAGATGTTATTCAACTATTAATTACTACATTGCAATACTCACAACTATCGTTAAGTTTAAGGAAACAAACTAACACACTCTAGCTACTAGGTTAATTAAAAGATAACTTTGACATAATGATGGACTTGTATTTATAAGAATGACCTTAGTCCACTACATCGCATCTACAACATTGTATAACAAGCTATGACATCGTATCAACAATATTATAGTTCATATGTAAAACTTGATTTATTAATTATCCTACTTAATCATAGGACTAATTCCCTTTATGTATTTGTGCTTTCTAGATTATTTTGTTAGTTTTAATGAGAAGAAATTAGAAGAAGAAGCTAATGATTAATTCATGTTTTTAGACCTTTAGTAGTTTTCCTGTTATGTTTACAATTGATTTTTTTAATTCTATGTTTTAAATTTTAGCTAAGATTTATGCACTTTGTACTTCATGTGAGATTTTAATCTAAACTTTATATATGTTGCACTAATTATATTTTAGTTATCAGAAGTTGACAATTCTTATCTAATGTTAGAGTATAATGCCCTATTTGGATGCATTTGTAATAAAAAAATATTTATATTTAATTTTGTTTCATTGTCCATTGTAATTTTCTAGCAAAACCATTGCAATTTTTAACTTGGGTAATAAGGTTCTTCTTATCTTTTTTAGTGCATAGGTTAGGTTTGAAATAAATGGGGGCTACAATTACTGTTTCTAAAATGTTTTTATTTTTTCTTGTATTTTTCTTGCTCTATGCACTGTTATTTTTTTGGATATCTACTACTTTACCTATCCAATTTTCTGATCATTCATTCAATTTTTATTAAGCAGCATTTTACTATTTACATTTTTAGTTTTTATTTTAGTAATGCCTTTCTAGCCTAATCTTGATTAGTAAAGTATTACAAATTCCTTCTTCTAGTAATGTTATTACAAATAAGATACTTGATGTTGTTTTTCCTAATGATGCAAAAGAGTCATTAATTACTAATCTTATATCAAGATATGTATTTATTAAAATTTTGGGTTATTTGCATCAAAATAAAAATTTTACTTCGCAAATAAATGATGTGATGTAAAAACATAACATTCAAGTTGTAACACCTTAACCTTACATATTCTTTCCTCCTTGATATATTTTTGATTTGAATCCTTAATGGTTTTCTTGTAAGTCTATGTCTTGTATTTAATACCCTATTTTCTAGTTATGTATGCTTGTATTATGGTTTGGTTAAACTATGTACCTACTTTAATGTATTTTATTCTATTTTAGTATTTTATTAAATCAAGCATATTGATACTAACCCCATTATTAAAGTTTTGAGTAAGCAGGTATCAACTACTGAATGGGTCATTAGCACATGGGGTACAACATCAAGCTTTCAATATGCTTAGTTGCTATATGTTTGATTTGCTTTGTGATTGTTTGGAAACTAACTAATTAATTATATTTTTTTTTGCCGAGAGGCCAATATGTCTAGCACGATGGGGGAAGGGGGGAGTGTATTTTGTTGCCCTCCACATCACGATGTAAGATCTCATGATGGAGAAAAACACAATGTTAAAAAACACGATGTAAAAGTCCATGTCATGGAAAAAAACGCAATGTAAAGTCCATGTCATGGAAAAAAAACACTGAACCAAATTAATAGAAATTTTCACAAGAATTATTATTGAAT
Organism: Gnetum montanum; assembly: GCA_015680685.1. Classification (NCBI taxonomy): domain Eukaryota; kingdom Viridiplantae; phylum Streptophyta; class Gnetopsida; order Gnetales; family Gnetaceae; genus Gnetum; species Gnetum montanum. The sequence goes on from MNCI01001933.1 coordinate 63,601, forward strand.
AACGTAGTCATTTTGATTTTGGTTTTCAATATAAGTATCAATTCTCAATGAATCAATTTGAGATTTTATTTATTTGTAAAATATATAAGATTCTCTCAGCCAAATTATATATATATATTATAAATATATAGCTAAAATAGTTGTTTAGTATTTTTTATTTTTTTAGGTTATGCCCTTTAAAGAGTATCATATTACCTTACTTAGTTATAGTTGAACCTTAGACCCTTAATTAGAATTGAGAAGTAGACATAGTTATTAGCTAGTTCATAAGGGTTACCTTATTAGACCAACACTAGGTATAATTCCCATTTTAGAATATTATTTTGTTAATTTATTTTCTTTTATTTTTAATTTTTGCAATAGAATTTACCTTTGTTACTAAAACTTGGTAGGTCCTTATGAATATAAATGCATGGCAATCCTTCTATTAGAATCACTTATTTGCATTACCAACATCTTAGAGATGGAGCTAGAGAGAGAGACCTGGACAAATTGGAGAGAGCTAAATCTAGGCTTGTGTAATCATTCAAGACCTTGATAAGTATTCTCCATTAGATCTCATTCTAGGGTTTACTTGGATCTAATTTTTGACCTTTGATTTCACCTAGGATTTGAAGCCTATTTGGGAGATTTAGCCATATAAGGCTTTTCAAGTATAGTGCTATTAATTAGGTAGAGAAAATTTTTTATATTCTCATCTTTTGGATTTTGAAATATTCAATTATGTACATATTTAATGTCATTGCTTTGATTTGTTTGGCAACTATTTAATAAAATATTTTAGGCTTTTTTCACCAACAACTTTAAATTTTTAATGAATGTTTTTGAGATTTAACATTATAATGTTGATTTTATCATGGATGGTATGTTTTAGATTGGATTTTACTTCATTTAGATCTATTTTAATTCATTTTTGTCATTGCCAAATTTCTAAATCATAGGAATGGGATTTTCTATTGTAATTTGCATTTTTGAGGCCTAATATGACTTTAGATGATGATGACACAAAAGGTAAAGTTGCTTAGTGTAATGGTATGGATCTTAAGTACCATCACTGGTGCATCACAATCCCATCATGATTTTTCAATGTATGTCATGATGAAAGATGATGTCATTTTTGGATAGCACATGTCAAAATAAGAACTTTTATAAAGTGATACCACCTTTATCGTATTCTTATAGTTATGTAAATAGCCAAAAACATAACTTCTAGGGTAAGAAAATTATAGCATGCCTATAAATTAAAAATAGTAACTAGTTAGGTTTTAAAGTATTGTATTTGCTTAGAACTATCATTTGGTCTCTTTGTAGTTATGGAATTTTACTGGAGACTTTAAATTCAATTTTAGCAATTTTGGATCCTTATTTGGATAACAAATCATTTGTTTTAAGATTGGATTTTGGGTTCATTTAAGTAATTTGATAATATTTTCCCATTACCCAAGGTTTTGATTTTGATTATGTACAATTTGCTAACAATTGTTTGATTAATTAAAGCACGTTTTAGTGAAGCTTGGTCATTTTTATTTTTTTATTTTGGTGGAGCTAGCATTAAGGGAATTGGTCAATTGGTTTTAAAGAAATCTTAAGGTGTCCCAAGGATACTCATCAAAGAAGGTAAAAGTTGGTACTAGTTAGATGAAGTACAATGTTGGAATTGTTCAATGACAAATATCAAACATACTCAAGGATGTTTAACTTAAGGAAAAAAAATTTAAGTGTGAAGCCAAGATAATTGTAAGTTCTTTAATGTAGCCTTGAGCAAATACTATCCTCTTCTTCATAGATGCCTAGGCCATGGATTTTCTCAAAAGAAGCAGCTACATCATATCATAAATGAAGTCTACAACAAGACAAGAGAGACTCTTGGAATCTATTCCTAAAAAAGATTATCTAATATGGAAGCCAATCAATTTTAAAGACTAATTAATCAAGTGACAAAGGAAGAAGGTAAATTAAAAAATAGAGAATGTGAAAAAACATACAACATGGATATTTAAATCCATAAAAGGAAGGTGCATCTCTATGAACCTAATGAAGGAGCACCGTTAGAGGAGGTAGCACAAAGAAATAACTTCCTTGTTTAAAAATTAATTATTGAAATATTAAAAAATGTTCATAAAATATGGAACTCCATTAACAAAAAATTTTAAATATTGTTAAAGTTTATCAAAAAAAAAAAGGCAAAACAAGGAAGAGCTAAGAAGAAAGAAAAAAGATATAGGGAAGGACTCCTACTAGCACAAAGAGAAAGCAAGTGTAGTGGAGAAGGTCCAAGGCTCCAAGTTAGATGATAATGGCTATAAAATTAATTGGTAAAAACATCGAAAAGGTTATTTTCAAATAATGTCACACATGTAGGAGTCTAATACTTATGTATTAAATCCAAAGTTCATCAAAAAGGAAGCCCCAAGGAGGTTTCCTTATCCTCAAGGAAACTACAAGCAATCTTATCACCATCAATAGTATTATTCAAATGGGGCTTCACCTCAACCTCAGAACTATTACTAGCAATGGAAAAACCCACAATCATGGGGGATGCCATTACCAAAGAATAATATTGTTATACGAAACATGATCCTTATGGATTCTAAGTCCAACACTCTATATTGTCCAATAGCTCTACCACTCATGTCTCTGCTCACCACTATTATTCTCTAGAGTACCACAAACCTACCACTCCATGTGTTGAATCTTCTACTACTCATTCTCTTCATTATCCACAACACTCTCAACCACACATCTTGAATTCTTTACCACTTTCCCCACCAATGCAAAGACAAATTTCTTCATAGCCTTAATAATGAAATGCCACAAAAGTAATAAACTTATAGGTGGATAGTAATTCAAGTGGTTCTAAGTGCAAGCCATGGAAACAATCATTCCTCAGGCTAACTAGTTCATCCAAACCTTCACATGCATCCATGGCTATAGATCCAACACCAATAATCTCCCAAATAATCTTTGAGTTATCTTCAAACCAAAATGTCCCTATTGTACAAACTACATTGCTCATTAATGAAGTTATAGACTTGATAAAGGCAGAACATCTTTTCAAAAAAAGAACTAGTCAAGAAGCCCCTTGATTTACTTACAGATTATAAAAAATGTACCATGCAAGATCCTATTAGACTTTGGTTCTAAAGTTAATATGATTTCTCAAGAAATACATAAGGTCTGGAACCTATCACCATTAAAGAAATGTAGCAATAGATTAGAGCTTGCAGATTACTCCATCACCATTCCCTTGAAAATGATTAAAGATTTTGTGACTACCATTAATGATTGGTTATATCCTACTAATTGTTAGGTAATCCATGTGGACAATTACAAGGGGGCCTTTTCTATCATCATAGAGAGAGCTTGGCTAAGCATAATTAATGTCAAGCTAGAGATCAAAGATTTGTTCTTAACAATTTTTAAGAAAAAGAAGCATGGAATAATAGAAAAAAGAGAGTTCCATGCATCATGTACAATGATAAAGGGTGCAACTACATGTAAAAAATCTAGCTAATAAGAAGTAGAACCATCACATGATGTAGATCATGTGTCGAACTAGTCAATGTTCAAAGATGCTTGTACACATCTAATGATTAAAATTAGATAATTGATTTAACTCCACAATATGTATGAAACTAACAGAAGTCCTTATGAGTACTTACATTGACAAGATTGATGAAATGGAGCAACTTAGACACTAACTCTTAGATGCAAAACTTTTTTAAAAAGAAGTCAAAATAGATTAAAGAAAGTTGAAAATTCTTGAAGTGTCTAAACTAGAATTCTTGAAGCTAAAAATGTCATTGAAATCCCTTGAGTATTTATTCTTAAAAAATGGTAAATCAGTAATCCTAAATGGCCAACTCCTAAAGGAATAAAAATAGAAGTTGCTAAAGCTAGTAAACAAGTGGCCAACAAACTTTGCCTTGTCATATGATGAAATTATAGATATCACTCCATGCATATGCTAGCATAGAATCTATACAAACATTTCCAATAAGTCCAAGTAACAACCATAGAGAAGGTTAAATTCTAAATTGAAGCAAGGAGTAAAGAAAGAAATAGAAAAGCACATAAAAGCTAGATTCATCTATCCTATAGCAAACAATGAGTGCGTGACCCCACTCATTATTGTGCCTAAGAAAGGTGAAAAGTGGCATATTTGCATTGACATGAAGCTGTTGAATAGGGAAACATTTAAGGATAATTTTCCAATACCATTTGTGAATCAAGTATTAGATACCATTACAAGCCACAAGTAATCTAGTTCTTTGGATGGCTACAATGGCTATAATTAAATCTACATAACCCTATAATATCAGTTCAAGATAACATTCATATGTTCTTGAGGGGCTCTTACATAGAAGAAGATGTTCTTTGGTCTATGTAATGCACCTAAGACTTTCAACAACTTACTCTTAGCATCTTTAGTAGTTTAGAAGTCCTTATGGATGACTTCTTAACCTCTGGGTTAGATTTTAAGCAATCACTCAACCATCTAGACCAAGTGTTAAACAATGTATGAATATAAAGCTTAAGTAAAATTGGCAAAAGAGCCATTTGATGATCTAGGAGGACATTGTCTTAGTACACTAGGTTTCAAAAAAAGGAATCAAGGTGGATACAAAAGAGATAAGAGTGATCTAAGGAATAACACAATATCAATAAATAGTAAAAGATGTCTGAGAATTTCTTGGATACATAGGCTACTATAGGAAATTTATTTAGAATTTCTCTAGGATTGTTAAACCACTTGTAGAGCTGACAAAGAACAATGCACCATTTGAATTAACCAAGGAATGTGAGCATGTATTCCAACTTCTAAAGTAGAAGTTGGTAGAAACTCTATTTCTATGAGCTTCCAATTGGTCCAAAACATTCCACATCCTGACATATATATATAATTAAATGATTATAAATGTCCATAATATATCCATTATATAAGATGAAGTACTATAGGCACACAATTAAAATACATCATAACAGAGAAGGAATTGATGATAGTGGTGTATGTCTTAGAGAAATTCAGGCACTATGTGCTTGGATACCCAGTCTTTATGCATACATATGATAGTGCAATACACTTGTTGATGAACAAGCTAGAGGTTAGTTCCATATCATATGGTGGCTAGTGATCTTACAAGAATTTGATCTTATAATGATTGATAGAAAGGGAACTAATAATATTGTTGCAAATCATTTTTATTATTTAATATGGGATAACATGGCTGATGAAGAGCCTCTTTCTAATTAATTTCCCAGTGAAATCCTTTTTGCAAAGGTAACAATGATCAAAATAGATGCAACCAAATGATGGTATGCTAAATTTATCTTATATCTGCTAACCTTAAAGGTCCCTACTAAATCGAATAAGAAGAAAAAATAACACAATCTTCATCAAGTTAAGCACTCCATGGAGGTAGAGGGCAACGTCTATAAGATCTACATAGATGACTTGGTATGATGGTGCATGTTTGATGAATATCAAATGAGAATTCTCCAATATGCATATGAAGAACCTTGCGGAGGTGACTACACTAGTAGGAGAATAACCATCAAAATCTTCATGATATGATACTTTTGACCTATAGTCTTTAGGGATGGATATCAATTTATCAATACTTATGAATGATGTTAAAGACATGGAGGAATGACTGTAAGGTTGGAAGGTTCTCAATAATGGATACAACTATTTGGAACATTTCAATCTATGGGAAATTGATTTCATAGGTTCCATCACATCCAAGTCTAATGGGAAATCCAACATCATTACTATGATGGACTATTAGACAAAATGGGTAGAGGCTACAACAATACCATATTACACATCAAAAACTATAGCCAAGTTTTCTCAATAAAGTGTGGTAAACAGGTTTGGTATTCCTAGGAAACTTATTTTTGATAATGGAACTCACTTTATAGGTGCTACTTTTAGAAAATTAATGAGATGTTTAGGGATCAAACATAAACTGATAATACCACATCATCCATAAGAAAATGGTTAAGAAAAAACTAACAAATAGGGAAATCATATGAATCCTTACTAAGACTATTAGTAGCTATAGATAAGATTAGAGCATAAAATTTAATGATGCCTTATAGACCTACTGCTTTACTTGAAAACTTCCAATAGGCTATTCACCCTATGAGTTAGTGTATGGTAAGTTGTCAAATCATTTAATACATGCAAAATTACACACACTCAACATAGCTTGTGAACTTAACCTTAACATCATCCTAGCACAGAAGGAACATCTCATAAACCTCAATATACTAGATAAAAATAGACAAGTAGATCTTATAACAAATGAAGTATACAAGGCACACACCAAATAATGTCACCATGCTAAGATATGAAAAATGGATTTTCAAACAAGAGATAAGGTCCTCTACTAAAACCACACATATGTACCTCAATGAATAAAATTTCAAATACTACGGAAAGGACCCTACATAATCCACTTTACTTTCCATTTAAATGTCATGAAGATTTAACATCTTGATTATCTTAATAAACTAATCCTGATCAACATGTAATAAATAAAATATTTTAAGGACTTTTCAGTAGCCAAGATCATTCCATTTTCCATATCTCCACCTTTTAACAAAATTGTAGGGGAGATACCTATTTGACCTCACATCTTGCAAGGGCATGATTTTTTAACTTTTTGTTTCATAATTTCTTTCCATTTTCCCAATTCTTCATACATTTTCTATCTCATGTAATTTTTCATTTCCTTTTATACTTTTTATTTCTTTAAGTCATTTTCCTTTTCAAGTCTTTAATTTAATTTTGATTTTTCTATTAGCATTAATAAGGATTATCATTTATGTATAGGCCAACATTGTTATTTGGATAGTGCCCTAGGCTATCAAGATGATTGTGAAAGTAGTTATATAAAGTAGTGAGACCATGTCATCCATCCTTCCACTTTTTATAAATAAGATATCTTCACCTTGAAAGTAGTATCGTTATTCTCACATTAAAAATAAAATTAACTCATGATTTTTATGTCTTAAGGGAAAAAGGACCCAAAGAAATGAAAAAGGGTATGGCATCAAGGAGATTTTTTAATTCCTTATACTTTTTCTATAGGTCTTACTACTCCATGTGTTTATGTCATTACTCATGTTTTAATTTTGATGGAAGCATGTTATTCAATAGGTATTACCTTATGGAAAGACATGTTATCCACTCTTGAAGGTAATCCTTTGGTAAGGAAAGCACAATCACAAATTAGTTAATTCACAAAATAAAATTGATTCTTGATATATAACTAAAAAGACATTTTACCCATACTTAAAGGTAGAATACCTAGGAAACCCAAAGATCTCTTAAACTAGTCTCATTATGTGACTAGAAAGACATGTTACCCATGCCTAAAGACACCCCTCTAACCGATAACCAAGTTTCTTAAGAATACTTAATATTTAAATAACTAATTAAAAATAATTCCTTATTTTATATTGTTAATTAGTAATGTTCTTATATGGTTGTAAGTTCAAGATGATGTAATGTGATGTCACTAGAAAAGGGTATGGACTTGGTTTGAAACCTAGAGAGATAAGTATGATGATCATTTTAATCACATTTACCACAAAGACCTATTGTAGATACGATAAAGCATCTCATGTCTCTATCTCTACAATCCCTTTTTCTTTAATCATTCACCTCACTATTACATGTAATTGCTTACCTAATGATTTTTTTTAGTATAGTGTACAATTCTAAAGATACTTGTTGTGTGGGTATGACATATAAATTAGATTGATACTGCATTTTCAACATGCCTACAAACACCTTATGGAGTGATTATATAAAAATATTAAGGATATGAGCCTATGTTGGGGAGGACCCACTTATATAAACTTTGGATATTTAGCCTATACATCGTCTTCACTTACCCAAAACATTGAGCTACAATTCCAAATTTGAATGCATTCATCATTTTTATTTCTTCTTATGAATATCAAGTGTCAAATCAATATTTTGATTATGAATGCTTTCAAATGCATATAACTCTCTGTCTAAACCTCACAAATGTTCTTAATTCTAAACCCTCTTCCTAGCTCTCATTTAACTCCTTGATTACCTCAAAATTTGTACAAATAGGCTAGAAATTCAAAAGAAAATTTTGAACTTGTGTTATGTCAACTCAATCAGATATGTCGACACATCTCCATCAATGCAACTTAAAAATACTATATATACATGTGATGCTTAGTCAATTTTTTGTTATTTTTATCCAAATGAGAGATTAGTTAATTTTTTGTTATTTTTATGGAAAAGAGAGAGGATTTTTTGTTGTTCTAAGAGTCTAGAGCACTCCAACCATAATATCTACCAAATTGTACACTTGATTTTAGTTGTTTTTGATCTTATGAACTTCCAAAGTTGAGCTCTACATTATGAGGGCACTAGAACTAATGATTCTAAAACTTTGTCAACATCCCACAATTATGACAAAGGTAGTGAAGTGTAAAAATTAATAAAAATTAATTAAATTAACAATTCTTAACTATCCTAAGATCTCAAAATCATAAGTCTGCAATCACTTAGAAATATTAATGTCATATTTTTTCATAAATTCAGCTAACTGAGAGATAATCGAATAGTATCAATGCTTGTATCCATGCTAAGGGCTAATCAATGATCATCTATGTGGTTGTAGATGATGCCAAAATAGGATCCTCAAGTGGGTGGACCTTCATAGACTAGAGAAAAGCACCCAAAAAAGGATGAAAATAATAGCAATAGTAGTAATAACTACAAGTAGAATAAGCAAGATCATACATGCAACTATCCCATTGATAACAGAATCTAAGATAGAATTTTTCAATAGATTCCCACCACAGAAATAGGATAGTCTAAATAAGATGAAGTGCCTAGGCCTAGGCTAAGCTTAGAGGTCATTCTCATGAAGGATTTCCTAGAGAAGGTTTGAAACAAAGAAATCCAAAAACTTTGGGCCATTTTTGAAATTTATGCTAAAAGAAGTTCAAATCTGGTTGCAAACATCCCTACTTCAACTCATCATTTTCACCAATGGAGAATGATACCTTGGTGGAATATACCTTTTTTAAAATAATTGCCAAGGAGATGTGACTATGAAAATTAAATACATCATCATTTCTTACTTGGTGGAGGTCATATCAAAGGCCTTGGTATTTTTCAAAGAACAGATGAAACTTACACAAGTGTCTACATAGTCAAATGTAGAAATAAAGAAAGAATGGACCTAAAGGTATTACAACATTAACTGTAAAGAGCACGAGACCCTAACTATAGTAGAAATGATATATTTTAAGATACTGATATATCACCTTAATCCAATGGTATGATCTAGCAAGGTCACATTATTCTTTGTTGATGAGAAATAGGGTATTTTTACTCTTAATCATACAAGTCACAAGTATTCATGTGTCACTAGATCGTAATATATGAATGGACAATGTAAGTATGCTAGTGAGTTTATAGTAAGTTTGTGATCATTGTCTTCTCACTTAGAGTTAGAAATGTGCAAAATGCATGGTTTAACTCTTAGTAAGATATATGATTAACTAATATTATTGGCTTTTAAAAGTGCTAGGTGTAAACATGATAAAGGTGAATGTAAATTCTATTTCTAAGTACAATAAAAACATAAAGCTATTCTAGCCTATGTTGATAAGTGTCCATTCCTAGATATAATTGTTACTGGGATTACCAAGTAACTTTACTTCTAAGAAAATCAAGCACAATTACTACTCAGTTACCAAATAATTACACTTTATGCTCCAGACTAGTTGTACTTATTCTACCTTACTAATGAATATTAGAATAGTAAATGACTTAAGAAATGTAAATAACATAGTGAAAGTAAACAACATCGAAAGATAAAGTAATTCTTAGTGATATGTTGCAATGATGAAGAATAATCTTGATCTTTATTTTTGTTCCTTAATTATGTCTAGGAATAATCCACTCAAATAAAGATTCTGTAAAACTATAATTCACCACACTATAGGCATTCATGACTAACTCTAATGTTAATAAAACAAACTGCAAGAATTTTGCTAAGTGTTAAACTCAAATCTTTTTTCAAAATAATGGTGGGATCATATTTATGGGCATGACCATGGCCCACTACATTGTATCTATGATGATATATCTTGGGCTACTATACTGCATCTATGATATTGTAGTCCTTTACAATAAGTGTTTCATCATACCCTCACGATTAACTCCAACTCATCCTTAAGTTCAAATTAAAAGATTATAGAGTTCCTTACAAACTTATGGGATTACATAGACTTCAACATCATGACACATATTTACATGACAAACTCTACTGTGAATTTTGCATCTTTGTTTAAGTAGTATTACAAAATTATCATGCAACACATGATGGACATATGACCAAAAAAAATAAAACAAATTAAGGCTTGATGTAGATTCTTTACATTCCTGCTGGAGATGGCTTCTCCTTTAGTTTCTTCCCTTTATCATATAATTTTAGAAAGTAATACCAATGCAGTAGCACTCTGAGCTTTTCTTTTTCTATTTTAGGATCTTGCATTATCCATGTGAATTTAGCAATGTTTGCAAAAGTCAATACTTCCCAAAGACATGGCATTTATGGAAACATTTTTTTGACCTTAATATACCATGCTCCAAATTATGTTCATTCTACCTCAAAGGCTCTAACCATCTTATGTAGTTCTTGATAATCATTCATTCTCTTGGCCAAATTTACTCTAATATCTTTCTATTCCCCATAGCCATATTTAACTACTTATATTTTAGAGTTTGCAATGTGAAGCTTTTGTTACCCATCTTTCCTATTTGCAAACTCTTTTTCATATATGGCATAGAATGTAGTTACTTGTTGCTCCAATTGTATTCTTAACCTACCTATTATTAACATGGCTAAGTAGCATAACGAAGATTTGCTAATCCCATGTATTCTACCAAATCCTTAACTTGCATGTCTTTCTATTCTATCTTAGCTTGATGAACATGGACAAGACTATCTAGGATGGGTTGCTAATCAAGTATTAATTGTGTGATAAAACTGATCTTGTCTTTGGTCATCTAGATTTGTTTGTCATTAATCTTTTTATACATGTCCACTTAGTTTCTAAAATACTCCTTGAGTATCTCATTCTTCTTGGCTTCATTTTGCCACATGCTAATTTCAATAGCTAACCTATATCAAACTACACACACTTCTTCCATTGATAGGATTCTTTTCTCATGGGCCAATTATCTTATGTCAAGATTGACTCTAGCAAATTTCTCTCTCAGTTGATGGATACTCTCTTCCATTATGTTCTTTTTCTTTTCAATATATGTCAACCTCAAATTCTCTACAACAATTTTCTTATTTTCTTCCTCCAATGTAGCAATTACCTTAGCATGTGCGTATGTCTAGGCTTTTTCTATTTAGGCATTTCGTGCTACGTTTTCCTTTTCCATCTTCATTTATCTTTTCTTCAGAATCAATTGACCAATCTACTTATCTCTAAATTATGCTAGGTGATGAATTCTAATGTGGTATGCAGGATCTTTTCTTTCAATTCTCAATGCAACTAATTCTTCTTATAACCTCTACACTTCACTTTATACATGCTACATTATTATTTCTACCATGACTAGCTTTTCTTTGGTAGATATTAATTTATACTGTACTATAGTGATATTACTAGGGATATCAAAAATATTTTGCATGACTTTCCCTATCTGTAGTAGTCTCTTCAATGCATCTTCATGATCTACAAGGGTCATTGACATTTTAGCTAAGGTTTCTACATCTTTGGCTCTAATAATATCTACTTGTAACATAATGGAAACATTGAATGATTCTTTAATGTGATCTGTTATAACTTCAGCTACTCCAGCTACATCCTGGTATTGCATGACTACTATACTGAATTCTTTCCTAGTTTGTAACATTACTTGAAACGATGCAGCATTTCCTAAGATTTGTTATGTCTAGTCATCATCTTCTCCAACCTACAAAGATACTTGATCACTAGTGGGTTCTATGAATATTGTATGTCTACTTGGATTATCTCTAACTCTATACATGCTTGATACTTTCCTATTACCCCAATTAATTATTTCTACTATTTGTTGTAGGTAGTTTATTGAAGGTATATAGTTTTGTTGTGCTGGTGGAGCACTTTATCTTGCTTGTTCTACAACTAAGGTTCATCCACTAGGTCTTACCTATTCAATGTTCATGGTTGGAATGTTTGCTACTAGTGTTGATCCTACTATAGTCTTAGTACTTGCTAGTTTTTCTACTTGATCTTTCTTGGGTGAAACTAGTTTGGAGATTTAAGCATATGAAGCATATTGGGCTTTGTAAAGAACATCATTGGTGTAGCTCAAAATTCTTGCTTGTTTGCATAATTTTCTAATAAGACAAGAGAATGACAAAATGGGTTTCCTTATTTTCTTCTTCTCAAATCTTCTCTGTATCTCCAAAAATAATAGATGGGTTATATTAGCTTGGAATTTCCCCATTAAGATAGCATTTCATCTAGTAGCATAGGTGGAAATTCAATTGAGTCTCTTTGTTGAAAAAATATGGTATGTACCAATCTTAAAGTACACTTTTCCACTAGTAGATAATCCACTATATTCTTTCTCTATGGTTGTGTATGCCCTCTACAACCATAAATTTTGAACATCTATCTCAAACCTTATAGATATTTTAGCAATATTGGTCTCAACATTTGGTAGATTTAATGCACTTATGATTACTTCAACTAAATAAGACATGTTTAATTCTTTGATCTTCATTGTGGCATCATCTTGCTTATTCTGCCAAAATTGATGGACTTTTCCCAAATACCATTCACCATTGCTTAAGATGGTTGGCCATAGGGAAGAGGCCTATAGTTGTTCGTGGACCTCTATAGGTGCAAGCTCCATGAATGGTCCAAAATTGAGTTTCACTATCATAGTGGACATGATAGACTTCTTCTGAATAGACTAGAGACACTTATTGGAGAGTGTTAGATGTTATCCTTATTCTAAAGCTAGTAATGCATCAACTTTTTCTTGCATAGACTACCTTGTTATAGGTGTGGCCTAATGGCTATTGTATGAGTATGCTTCTTGCTCTATAGGAGGGGTTTGTTCTACACCTCATCCTCTACCTTTTTCGCTACGCCTCTTCTCCCTTGGCTATGATGGTCCTCCAACTTTGGATCTCTTGGATAGCATCTACAATCGTAAGAAACTTATGATTACCCAAAATTTTCAAAAAAATTCCTAGTGGTTTATAACCCTTAATTGGTTTTTGGGTATGATTAAAAACATTAGATATAATCAATTTCATTCTTAATTTAGATTGTAGAGTTTGGGAAATTTGTTAACTCAGAGAAAAATCCTTGTTTAAAAAAAACCCTTATTAAATAATTGATTAAAAATAATTTTATTTTAAAAATCCATCAGTATCCTTGATTTATTGTTTAAGACATATTTCAATTAACAATTAGAAAGAAACAATTTAGTTTAAAAGTTCATGTTAAATCAAAATGTTATTATTTCTTATTTTTCTTGCCCTTAATTATTCTTCTATATGTTAGACAAATTTCACACAATTTGCAAAAACTACATACAACACTCTCCTCCACAACTAAGTTGCTCATTATGTGAATAAAAGTAATTAAGAATGGCTTAAATCAAATGTGTTGTAAGGAAGATATGGAGCTTTGAAGGTTGTTAGATAGAAAAATAGCATGAATTTCTTTTGCATGAAATGATGGAATGAAAAATTATCCTAGTAGTCTATGCATATATATAGATTTTTATAAGAATGATATCATATCTACAATATCATTGTTGAAATGTTTTAAGATTTTTGTAAAATCGAATGCAAGAAATGGATGGAATAGGTGGTCTAGAAGTTGTAAAGATGATCCAAAGGATTTATAATCATAGATGATGCTTAGAATTTGATAATTTTGATGTCAAAATTATGTTAAAGAAGGAGTTTAGGCAAGGTAAGTCAATGAAGATTTTAGGAGATGATTTAACTAAAATTACTAAACTTATGAGTGAGTATGAATATGTAAAAAGATAATAATTAGTGCTAAAGTATTCAGGAGGTATAAGATAATGTGGAATTAGTCATCAAGTATGAAACACAAGAGTTATACAAGTGGATCCTCTCTAAAGTAGGCTTCTATCCTTAATGCCCTTGTATAACCACACTTATAAGTGTCCATGGATACTCAAGGAGTTGAATATAAATCATACTTATTTTTGAAAATACACATGTTAGTATTGCTCCAATAAGAAAATAATACTATATTTTACAAAACCATCCAATTATAATTATATATAATCGCCAGGTGAAATGATTGTAGCAGGCATTGTAGAAAATGGAATGTAAGGTATCCTATAAGAAGCATAATGAATTCTATGTGTAATGCATGGTTAAAATGATCATTAGCCCTTTTTCGAAGATCCAAACCAAGTCCATACCACTTACTAATGACATCACATTGTATCATCTTAAAACTAACCATAAGACTATCATGACTATAAGAATTATCATTACTTGGCAATGAAGTACTAGAAAGCAATTTATTAACTACATAATTTATTTTAAAGGAGACTTGGTCATTAGACAAAGAAGTGTCTTCAAGCATGGGTAACATGTCTTTCCACTAGAATCCCCAAAAATTTGTATTATGTGTATTTATTATGTTATTACTATGTCAACCTTACTAGAGAACTACCTTCAAGCATGGTTAACATGTCTTTCCTGTGACATGGCAAAGCAACACTTATTTTAGAACATGCTTTCATTTTTTGTTAACACTCAAGTAAATAATTCAACTTAACAATGTAATAAAACTCATCATAGTAGCTTTAGAGAATCCACAAATCCCCTTGATATTACACCCTGTTCATTTCCTCTTGGTTCTTTACTTTTTCATCCTAACATAATGATCATAGGTTTATTCTAGTTTTATTGTGAAAAGAATGTCATTATACCATGGTAAGAACCTGTTATTATTGGAAATAAGTGGATGGATAATGTGATCTCAATGTATATATAATCAGTCTTCTAATGATTTGATAACATAGGGTAGAGTTTTTATAACTTAAACTATATCTTGTTTATTTCTTTATATTTTATTAGAAAAGATCAACAAAAATATGTACATAAGAAATGGTAAACTATAAAAAGAATGAGAAATATATGTAAGAATAGAAAAATGTATAAAGAATTTAAAAGATATTAAACAATGAAAAATGATAAGAAATGTGAAAATATGAAAGAATAGAAAAGTTATCAAAGAATGTAGAAAATGCTAAAAATTTGAGAAAAATGTAAGAAAATGTCGAATTCCAAGGACTCAGTGCTTATGCGCCTTTGTGGAACAAGAATGGGTTGATCAATTGTTGTCTTCCCAAGCTTACTTGTATGTCACAATTGTATGATTAAGTAAACTTGAGGCATATGATTTTTATACTTTTTATGTGTTTTTATGTCCTGCTACTAATAACGGAGGAGAGAGATAACTAAGTAACTAATTTAATTTAACTACTTATTAACTAGGCTCTAACTAATCCTAACACTAGTATCTGTTCTCACTTGTCATACACATCCTGAACCAGTGCAACACTACTGGGATTACCAAACACTAATCGTTACTGGGTTACTAAGTGTTACATGCATGCTCAAAGTGATCATACTATGTGTGCTTACTTAGGAGAGTTGTAGGGTGAGAGAGAATCATTAACTAACTAAGGAAAGCATTAAGTAATAGTAATTAACATTAATTAATCTATTCTAAATGCTGCAAGGTTTATCACAAAGTTCATCTTTATTGCTATACACAAGGTGTGCTCAGGTACACAATGCTCGAATAAAGATCCATTCACTTTATGACTCCTACTGTGGGCATGCAGAAATAATTCTAACTCTAAGAGGGAGAAAAGGCAAGAGTTTGGGTAAGGGACTACGACTAACTATTGCAAACCAAGTGCACCCACCTCTTATTTATAGGCAATGAGGCAATCTACGATATCACGTACATGATATCGCATGGAAGGCCACAATATCATGTACGCGATATCGCGGGCACAATATCACAGCTCATCATACCCCCATGACTAAATGAAAACTCATCCTCGAGTTCCTTACAAAATATTGGGAAGGTATGGGATTATTGACTGAATGAGAACTGACAGCAACAGGGAATAACACACTCAAAGTGCCCAGTGAACGGATCGACAAACATATTACAATATTGGTGTTCACGCCCTTTGTGGTGAACACTATACATGGATGACATCTAGACCTTCACTTGATAGCTTGAAGAGAAATAGAGAGAAAAGAAAATGAGGCGTGTTGCTACCAATGCCAAAATTGTGCCCTCCATTGTTTATCCATAGCCATGCGACTAGACTTGTTCCTAGCTTAAACCTTCGAGCTCCAGTCCATCCCAAGTGCTCCCTCCTATTCCAGTCCATAGTTCATGTAATCACCATCTGCACACACAACACAGTCATAAATGAGCAAGGATAAGTAAGCCACAATCCAATTAATACCTTGCCTCAATATAAAGCACATTGGCTAGGCTGTGATTATGGCAGAAACTGGGTTAGAGGTTTATTACTAATAACTACCCAAGGTGTAGGGGTTAGGCAAGTAGTAGAATGGAGAAATTGAAAAATTTGTGCTAGGGCCCCCATGACTTAGAGCAATTCTCTAGTAGCAATAAGATGGAAAAATATAAGGAACAAGAAAGATGGGAAAAAAATAACAATGGCAATGCCAATAAAGTGGATGTCAAAGATGGAGATAAAATGAGAAATGATTGATTGCAGAAAATGTTTAAGGAAAAGAACTTAACAATTGCACCAAAAAGGAATGTTAGTGGATCCTCCCCAAAGTAGGTTCATGTCCTTTATGCCCTAACAAACCCTCAAACCAAAGAGTCCATAGGCTCTAGGAATGTCATTTGGAAGCAAGAGTTAAAAAAAACTTACCAACAAGAATTTACCAAGGAAAAAAAATGTATCAACTAAGATATGGACTAACCATAAAATGGAAAATGAGGTGGAAAATGGAAAGAAATATGGAGAGTAGAAATGGAATGGAATCCCAAGAGCAAAGTTGTGTAAAGTTCCTTGTGTATTTTATGGTTAAGGTGACTGAGTAGAACTCATTCCAAATCCAGACTCAAACCATCCACATTCAGTGACCTCACATCAATACACTTGGCCAATCCATCCCCTTGAAGCAACAAGAATGCTTCCCCAAAGAGTCACCACCATTCCAAGAAGAGCGAGATGGAGAAGCAAGAAGCGAGAAAGGGCCTTAGTTAGAGGGAACCTTCAGGCATGGGTAACATGTCTTTCCAGTGCCATAACCAGTGCTTGTAGCTCATATTTATTTATTATGTCTAAGGGCTGTGCTTTGAATTCCCACTTTTTTTCTTTTTTTTCTTTTTGCATGAGAACCACACCATGCAAAGACTTATTTTTATTCACTCAGATTCCTAATATTTGATCGATGGCAAAATGGAAGAAAACCTAAAAAAAAGCATCCAAGCACCCAAGAGAATGGCTAGCACAAATGCATCGAATCCCCTTGAAGTCACATCCTTTTCAACCATTGATTCCTTCCTTTAGTTTGAAAAATACCAAGCCACCAATTTATTAAGAAGTTGATTAGAAAAAAGGGACTATACAATTCCAAGCCAAGGAGTCCATAAAGTTGAATGGATAAATCGATGATGTTGACTCATTTCTTGTTTTATCAAAAGAACCATATCATAATATCAGCATTATAATTCAAAGGTAAAAACCAAACATTAGCAATCAACATTATTATGATACAATCCACCATCATGAGCACTTATTGTATGATGAATGAAAGTAAATCAAACAAAGAAATAGGAAAAAATGTGAACAATGATGTAAAATAAAAATAAGTAAATTTGAAAAATGTGCAAAACTAAAAGGTGTAAAACAAAAATATAAAAATAGCTGAGGGCTTAGAATGGTTAGCATTGGTGGCCATCTCCCCCACAATTGAGTTGGAAGGAGGAGATTCGAAATAATGAGCAGGGTTGTCCACCAACAGAGGTAGTATTGGTACTAGCTATTTTAGGCTTATGGAAGGGTCTATAATAGCCAATATGTCCAAGGAATGATTGGATATCTTTTATAGTTTTAGGCTACCGAGTAATTCCTTGGATAACTTTAATCTTTTCAAGGTCTACCTCTATCCCTGTTTGTGAGATCTTATGCCCTAATACTACACCTTCTTGGACCATTAAATGGCTTTTTTGCCAGTTAAGCCTTAAATTGGTTTCTAGACATCGCTTTCATACTTGCTCTAACTGGTCCAAGGCTTGATCAAAGTTTGCTCCATAAGTGGAGAAGCCATCCATGAAGACCTCCACATCGTTTCCTATCTACTGCTAGAATATGCTTAGAACTAATCGTTGAAACATTGCAGGGGCATTGCACAATCCAAACGACATCTATTTATATGCAAATGTTCCCCAAGTACTGCTAAATGTAGTCTTGGCTTGGTCTTCTAAGGCTATTTGTATTTGGTTGTACCCACTGTACCCATCCAGAAAACTATAGTAGCGATGCCCTGCAATGGTGTCTAAGACTTGGTCTATGAATGACAACAGAAAGTGGTCTTTGAATGTTTCCATATTCAATAGCCTAAAATATATGCGCACCCTCCATTTAACTCCCTTTTTAGGTACAATAACTAAGGGACTAACCCATTCACTATCAGTAATGGGGTAGATGAACCCAGCTTTTAGAAGTTGTTCAATTTCTTCCTTTACTACTTGCTTTAGCTTTGAGTTCAATCGCCTCTGCGATTATCTTCAAGGCTTCATGGAGGGGTTAGTATAAATTCTATGTTGGCATATCCTAGGATCTATTCCAGTTAATTCGGGATATGACCAAGTGAAGGCTTTCAACCATTTGTTTATTACCCTCAGCAGTCTCTCCTTTTGTTGCAGAGCTAGCTTAGCATTAATAATTATTGATTTTCCATTTTAAGAAACATGTAGTCCATACCGGTGGGCAATGATTTTAGTTCAAGGGGCTCTTGCTTAAACTTATTAGGGATTTCTAGCTTCCCCCAATTGATATTTTCAAGGTCGAGACTTGGAAGTTGGTGATGGACTTGCTCTGATGTGTCTATGCTATCGATGTAAGCACAAGTCAAACCCTCAGTTTGTTCCATGCATATAGTTGAACTACTCTCTTGATTAGTTGTTAGCCACTAGGTCCCTTCCTGTCTTGTGGCTACTGCATACAGGCATCTTTGTATATCAGTCACTTGTGCACACTGATTGCATGTAGGCAATATTAAACGTTGCATGAATCATGACTTCTGCATGCAATTACACCCTGAGTCACTGTATGCGATGCAAGGAACTTTCTTCTTCTCAATCTTTCTGAATGTATTTTCCTTTGATATTTCTAGGGAAAGATCACATATTCCTAGGTGCATGTCAACTGTGCTTAGCCATGCTCTTCCCATAATGATTGGGAAGTCCCCCTTACCGTTGTTTACTTGAAGCACTAGGAAGTCAGCTAGATATGACCATCCACAAACAGTGGTGACAATGTCCTCCACTAGCCCTAATGGGATAGTGATGGACTAGTCAGCCAATTCTAAATGAATGTTACTCTTTTTTAGTGGAGGCAGGTTCCAAGCTTGGTACATTTCTTGAAAAATCAAGTTGACACCGAAACCTAAATCCAAAACAGCTTTGCATAGCTCATTTTCAGCAATTTGTAGATATATCAGAGGACTCCCAGGATCAGAGAATTTCCTATGAAGATGACCAACTTTTATCCAATTGGTGACGGCATGAGTTAACATGATCGTATGTGTTGAGCGCAGTTTTTGGGTTGAAGGGAGCTCCGAAGCTTTAAGTGATAGTGAGGTGGTTGAAGAATTAGCTGCTTATGGTTGCAAGGGCTTAGTTGAACTATTGATTCTAAAGAAAAGTATTTTCTTCATGCAGTTGTTAGAATCAATAGTAGGTTGAGGGTTAATAAACCTTATGGTGTTACATTGTTGCGACTGGGGAGAGATTTCACCCTGCATAGCTGGAGCAAGTGGTAATGGAGTTAAGGGTGGAAGAGGTGCAGCCGAATGAGAAGGATGGTATTTTTGTGAAACATCGGCCCTAGGAGAAGGAGTCCTATAATACTCATGAGCTTGGTAGTGAGGTTGAGAAGTCACGTGACTAGTAGAGTCACGTGGAGAGACTGGTTGCTGCATGTAATATCCATACGGGTCAAGTTGCCGGTAAGCATATTATTGCCTTGGTGGTGGCATTCCCCATGATTGTGGGTATTGCCATTGTTAATACTGCTTGATCAGTTGTAAAGAAGTTCCACTTGGATAATACATTAAGGGTTGGTGGAACTGTCTTGAGTTACCTTGAGGATAAGGTAACCTTTAGGGTTTTTGCCTTTTGTTTAATCGTGGGTTGAGTGCATACACCCCAAACTCCTGCAGATGTGAGATTATAGGGCAACATCCCTTAGGATGGTCATATTGGCATATCTCGCATCCACTATCATTGTCTATATCCAAATCCACAACCTCTTTGATGATGGCAACTTTGCCCTTACTCTTGTTACGTGCATGTTCAGTTTCTCTCTTTTTTCTTTTTTCGCGATCACTAACTTACTCTCTAGACTCTTCTACTATTTTAAGAATGGTTTGAAATCTATCATCTAGGGAATCCCACATTTGGTCTACCTTTGCCAATACTTCCGATGCTAATTTTTGGATAGGAAAGGTTTTCTTATTCACCATCTCTTCAAGTGGTGACTCTTCTTCATCCTCACAGAATCTTACTCCCCTCTTTCGGAGGGAAGGATCTTTGTTATATTCCTCCACACTCTCTCTTTTCCTTAGCTCACCTTCTTCTTTAGCAACTTGTTCCAATAATCTTTGAACTTAATGGGTCCTAAGCTTAGATAGCCTCCCTTGGGCATACGTCCCAAGGATTCTTTGCATTTCATGCCTAAGCCCATCTACGAGATGGCGTAGTTGATCCCTCTGTGAATAACCATGGCTAGGACAACAATGTAACAGTGCATAATAGTGGCCCATGGCAGCATCCAAGGGTTCAAGGCCTCCTTGTTTCCATCCTTGGATTTACTTTTGCAGGTTGGACACTTGGGAGTACATTTGGTACTTATCATTGAACAATTCTAACATGGTACTCCACCTACGAATGGATTCTAGTTGTAAGGACCAATACCAACTCTCCGCTTCTTTGACTAGTGTCCATGGGAACAACTTAAGTTTTTGCCATTCAAATTCTATGTTTTGTAAGGCATATGCATCATGAAATGCTTGTAGATGATTTTGAGGATCAACGTTGTACCCCCCTTCAAATTGTGGGATGTTGTTCATGTCTAATCTCTTGATCCTACTATCTTTTTGGTGCCTTGTTGGGATTCTAACGGTCTCAGTTATGTCCAGCATACTATGAGTAGCGAGTAGGATTTCATCATGATCATCCCATCTGTGGCGTCTATGATGCCTATGTTGTTCCCTACTCTCCCTTCTTTCACGATGTGTTTCTCTAGAGTGCCCTCATCCCCTTTCTTGACTATTGTCTATGACTCCCATTTCGCTTACCTTTATCCCCATGGTCTTTTTCTTTGTGACTATGTGCAAATCCTGAAGGAGAGGGTGAAGGATATGATGAAGGTGAAGAAAAAGAAGGACCATCACCATGTCAGTGCTTGCTTCCTTCTCTTCGGTGATCGTGGCCCCGATCGCGGTTATGATCAGAATGTCCATCTTTGTCATGTGTTTATGTTCCTTTTTCAAATCCTTTGTGTCTATCGGTACTAGAATTTGGGTTATTGATAGTTGAGTAAAGATTTTGATACACAACCCCTTCATCGAAGTCAATGAGAGGAACATCATTATGTGGACGACTGCTTGAGGCAAGTTCACCACCCTCATTTTCCCTTAGGACATGTGGGACATTCTATGACAAATTTTCCTTCATGGATTCATGATGTCTCTCCTATTGCAAATCCCTTTGATGTTGTGCCTCTATGGGTCTATACTCTCTCGAGTCATGATCATGCACAACGTACTCTACCTGTAAGTGTTGCATGCCAATTCGTGTGAGATCACGAAGAAGCATGCCTGGGACTGAACGATTTGGAGGTAACACTATGTTACCTTCTAAATCTCACCAATGCAGTTGTTCATCCTAGTGGAGGATAAAGGTAATGTTTGGTACATATTCATCGAGATGAACATATACCACATGAAACTGTTGAGGGACTTGTAGATTATCATGTGTACTACACCTCCGATTGTTCCCTGTATCAGACCTAGGTGGTGAAACACTTTCGTATGAATAAGGAGACATGATTGTCTATTTAATGTGTAATGTATTATTATTTATTATTTTTCTTTAACCAACCCCAAGGGTTCATTCCAACGATGTGAAAGATTCCCTATGTTTTGGTTAGTGCACAAACAACAAAGTCCCTAGCAACAGTGCCAATGATGAGTGGTGAGGTATTCCTACACTCAACCATATGAATACAAGCATCCACGCATGCTCCAATCGAATTCCAAGGACTAAGTGCTTATGCACCTTTGTGGAACAAGAATGGGTTGATCAATCGTTGTCTTCCCAAGCTTACTTGTATGTCACAATTGTATGGTTAAGTAAACTTGAGGCATATGATTTTTATACTTTTTATGTGTTTTTATGTCCTGCTACTAATAATGGAGGAGAGAGATAACTAAGTAACTAATTTAATTTAACTACTTATTAACTAGGCTCTAACTTATCCTAACACCAGTATCCATTCTCACTTGTCGTACACATCTTGAACCAATGCAACACTACTGGGATTACCAAACACTAATCGTTACTGCGTTACCAAGTGTCACATGCATGCTCGAAGTGATCGTACTATGTGTGCTTACTTAGGAGAGTTGTAGAGTGAGAAAGAATCATTAATTAACTAAGGAAAGCATTAAGTAACAGTAATTAACATTAATTAATCTATTCTAAATGCTGCAAGGTTTATCACAAAGTTCATCTTTATTGTTATTGTTGTACACAAGGTGTGCTCAGGTATACAATGCTCGAATAAAGATCCGTTCACTTTATGACTCCTATTGCGGGCACGCAGAAATAATTCTAACTCTGAGAGGAGAAAAGGCAAGAGTTTGGGTAAGGGACTAAGACTAACTATTGCAAACTAAGTGCACCCGCCTCTTATTTATAGGCAATGAGGTAGGCTATGATATCATGTACATGATATCGCATGGAAGGCCACGAAATCGCGAACGCAATATTGTGGCTCATCAATTAAGCTTACTGCTCTAGTCCTTCGTATATCTACTAATAGTTCTAATTAATATTTATGAAAATTTTTTGTCAGTTACTTCAGCTTAACAATTTCATTAGGGGTGATAGGATGTAGTTAATTTATGATTCACACCAAGTTGTTGCATTAGCTTTTAATTGTAGCTCCAACAAAATAAGTTTTGTTATCTAATATTAACATTCATGGCACTCTAAATTTGTTCATTACATATTTTTCAAAGAAATTTATAGCTATTGTAGTTGTGCAAACTTTAACTGTAGCTACTTCTACCTACTTAGTACAATAGTCAATAGTCATGATAATATAGGACTTTCCATTTGACATTGGTATGATGGATCCCATAAAGTCAATTTTTCAAATATCAAACAATTTCAATGGTTGTATCCATTGTTGTGGTCCTTCATTTTTTGTCATCAGTCCTCCATCCTTTTGGCATCTTTCACAAGATTATGCAAGCCAATGTGCATCCTTGAATATGATACATCAAAAATAACCTACCATTATTAGTTTTAGTATTCTTCTTCATCCTATATAATGACCACTACATGATCCTTCCTCTGCATCTTGCAGAACTCTTTTTTGATTCTCTTTCAGAACACACCATCATATTAAACCATTTACACATATCTTATAAAGATTTTCTTTAGTCTCCATGTATTGTTTCACTTTCTAGGGAAACTATTCTTTTTGTTTTTTATCCCATTTAGTAGGAAGTTCTTGTGTAGTTGCATATGTTATGTAATTAATAATCTAGAACTTTGTTGCTGAATCCATAACCATTGCTATCTTAGTAAATAAATTTTCATCAAGAAATTGGTTTGATAATGGTTCTTCATCCTTTTAATTATCCCATCTAAGTCTTGATAGATGATTAGCTACAACATTTTTATTTCATTTTCTATCAATCATTGTTATGTCAAGTTCCTATAGTATAATAAGTCATATTATTACTCTTGGATTAACTGCTAGTTTATTCATTAAGAATTGGATTGCACTATGGTCTATATGAACATAGATGGGATATCCAAGTACATAATGTCTAAATTTTTCAAGTGCATATACCAAGGCCATAAGCTCATTTTTTGTAGTGGTATAGTTAAGTTGTGCTCTAATAATGCTTATACTAGTGTAGTGTATGTAAAATATCATTTATGATCATCTAGCTGAGTCAACACTACTCCTAATGCATAGTTTAAAGCATTAGTAATGTTGTGGAAAGGCATGGACCAATCTAGAGCTTACAGGATTGGTTTCTCAATTAATTTCTACTTCAAGTTCTCAAATGCCTTCTCACAATGGTCAAACCACTAGAATGGTGCATCTTTCATTATTAGTTCAAGTAGCTTTGCAATCGTTGAAAAATTTTCAATAAATCTTCTATAGTACCCTATATGACCAAGGAATAATCAAACATCCATAACTATTTGTGACCTCTAAGTAATATTTTAGATGACTCTAATTTTATCTGGATTTATCACTATTCCTTTTTAAGATACCTTATGTCCTAGAACTATGCCATCTTGGACCATTAAGTGGATTTTCTACCAATTAAGCTTTAAATTAGTCTCAACACATTATTTTAAAACATGCTCTAAGCGGTCCAATGCTTATTTGAAGTTAAGCCCATATCTAAAGAAATTGTCTTCAAATACATCAACTCCATTACAAATCTATTTCTAGAACATGCTAAGAATAAGTCTCTAGAATGTGGCTAGAGAATTACACAGACCAAATGACATTTGCCTATATGCAAACATTCCTCATTGGCTGGTGAATGTTATTGTCTCTTGGTCCTTTGGTATGATACAAATTTGATTGTATCTACTATATCCATCCATCCAGCAAACTATGGCAGTGATGTCTCGCAATGGTATCCAAAACTTGATCAACAAATGACAAAGGAAGATGATCTTTGAATGTTACCATGTTCAACAATTGAAAGTCTATACATATCCTCCACTTGCCACCCTTCTTTAGGACAATGACTAATGAGCTAACCCATTCATTATTTGCAATAGAATAGATTAAGCCTACATTTAACAACTTCTCTAATTCTTGTTTGATAACTTCTTTGAGTTTTAGGTATTCCAACACTCAACCATATAAATCACAAGTGTTCATGCATGACTAGATTGTAAGCTGTGGATGGATAATGTAAGTATACTAGCGAGTTAATAGTAAGTTCATGATCATTGTCTTTCCACTTAGAGTTAGCGAGGTGTAAAATATATGGTTTAACTCTTAGTAAGGTATATGATTAACTAATGTTATTGGCTCTTAAAATTCTATTTCTAAGTACAATAAAAACATAAAGCCATTCTAGCATATAATGATAAGTATCTATTTCTAGTTTTCCGTGCATGTCCTAGGTTGATGTAACTATTATTGTGATTACAAAGTAACTTTACTACTAAGCAAGTCAAACAAAGTCACTACTATGTTATCAAAAAATTACACTTTACACTTGAAATCAATCATACTCATTCTACCTTACTAATGAACATTGGAATAGTAAATGACTTAAGAAATGTAAATGATATAGTAAAAGTAAAAAACATGAAAAGGTAAAGCTGTTCTAAGTGATATGTTGCAATGATGAAGAACAATCCTGATCTTTATTATCATTCATAAATTGTATCTAGGAACAATCCACTTGAATAAAGATTCCATATAACTATAAATTCACCACACTGTGGGCATCCATAACTACCTCTAACTTTAAGAAAACAAACAGCAAGTATTTTGCTAAGTGTTGGACTCAAACTTGTTTTCAACATGATGGTGGGCTCCTATTTATAGGCATGACCATAGCCCACTATATCATATTTATGATGATGTATGTTAGGCTATGATATCGCATCTACGATATTGTAGATACGATATTATAGTTCTTTATAATAAGTGTTTCATCATCTGCCAAGATGTATGCAACTCTTAACGAAAAATTTTCAATTAACTTGATCCAACTAATCTTCTTGGAAATCAAGAAGAAATTTAAGGAGAATGAGAAAGGGAGGAAGATACTTCCCTTTCCATGCTTGATCAAAAATCTTTGCAAAAGGAAGGGATAGCCTAGTATATAAATGATGTACTTTGAAGGGCTCATGCCACATCATGATGGAAAATGATAAAAGAGAAGATACCTTTAAAATTTTAGGAAGAAGAGGCACCATCACCACCAACCAAGAATACTACAAATATTGAAGAATACATAAGATAACTCAAAGAATAGTAGCAACAGAAACCTGATGATGGTGAGTAGTTTAGTTATTGTTTGGTCATGAGCCATCTCAATGAGGTTACAAGGAGCATTGGCCAACCATCAAATAATTTTGTAAAATTATTTTTCACTAAAAGAACTGAAATTACTATGCATGGTAACCTAGCCATGGAAGAAGTTATGGTATTTGTGTCATTTGAACAAGTTCCAAAAATTGTGGTAATGCCACAACTTTTTCTATTATATTGTGATGAGTGGCGAGGTACCCCTACACTCAACCATATGAATACGAGCATAACACGTGAGATCCGGTCAAACTCTGTAGACTAAGTGCCTACACACCTTATGGAACACTTAAGGTTAATCATTCATTGTCTTCCTAGACTTACTTGTATTTGTCATGGTGTATGGTTAAGTAAGTTTGAGGTATGTGATTTTTATAGTCTTTTATATTTTATCTCCTATGCTAGTGAGGTGAAGGGTTGAAGAGGCTAATTGACTAACTTTAAAAAGCTAACTAAGCCTTAATTAACCTAGCATCAGCGTCCGTTCCCACTTACCGTTCACACCCTGAACCAATGCAACCTTGGTTACCAAATGCTAATCTTTGTTGGGATCACCAAGCATAACGCACGTGCTCGAAGTGGTCGTACTGAGGCACTTAACTAGGAGAGAAGGGTTGAGAGAGAATTAATGACTAAGCAAGTGATTAAATGATAAACAGTAAATAACAGTAAATAAAATCCTATTTAGCCTATTCCATGCACTGCAAGGTTTATCCAAGAAGTTTTTCTTTATTGTCGTACACAAACTTATGTTCAAGTACAATATTTGCTCGAATAAAGATCCGTTCACTTTGGAGCTCCTACTGCTGGCACTTGCAAAATATTCTATCTCTGGAGGGATCAAATTGTCAGAGTTTCATTACAATCTAAGCCTAGGATGAGAAACAAGGGAGAGCCGCCTCTTATTTATAGATTTGGTGGCAGACCGCGATATCGCGTACGCGATATCATGTGGGATGTGATATCGTGGGCGACACGATATCGCGGCCCATGCGATATTGCGTCCCATCATACCCCCATGACTGAATGAAAACTTGTCCTCGAGTTCCTTACAAAATATTGGGACGGTATGGGATTATTGACTCAAATGGAACTAATGGGATGACATGTGAATAGATCATCATTACAAGACAAGACAAAACTGGTATTTATGACAATAAGAGAGAACACCTTATTACATTGACATCAAGCCTTATTTGGCAGCTAAGAAAGAGAGAGAGAAAGAAGTTTTATTGCTGCCAACACCAAGATTGCACCTTTCGTTGTCCATCCATAAGCGCACCATCGATCTTGCTCCTTGCATAGCTGCTTCAGCACCGCTCCATTCCAAGTGTTCTCTCCAAATCCAATCCATTGTTGCATGATTGTCATCTGCACACACAACATAGTCTTTATATTAGCAAGGGTAAATGAATCACAATGTAGTTGATACCTTGCTTCGATGAAAGGTCCATTGGCTGAGTTGTGGTATGGCTGATTGTGAGTCTAGAGATATAATCTTGATGACTACCGAAGGTGTAGGGGTTAGGAGAAAATCAAAAAAATTGGGCCCCATACCCCCATGACTAATCGCGAACCTCCGATAGCAAGAGAATGGAAAAAGAAAAAGGAATACGAAAGATGAAGAAAAAGAGACAACGATAACATCAATGAAATGGATGTCAAGATGGAAATGAACAAAATAAAATGGATTGTAAAAATGTTAGGGAAAATAATTTAACTGGTGCACCAAATAGGAACGTCAGTGGGTCCTCCCCAAAGTAGGCTCATGCCCTTAATGCCCTAACAAACCCACATTCAAAGAGTTCATAGGCTTTGGGAATGTCATTTGGAATAAGAGTTAAAGTCTTAACTGCAAGAATTTACCAAAAAGAAAACAATGTATCCACCAAAATATACACTAATGACACAACCAACAATGAGGTGAACAATGGAGAGAAGGATGGAGGGAGAAGAGAATTGAATGGAATCTCAGGAACAAGATGGTGTACAGCCCCTTATGTGTGTCATGGTTAATGTGACTTAGCAAATCTCATTCCAACTCCAGCCTCAAACCAACCACATCCAGTGACTTCGCATCAATGCATTTGGCTAATCCATCCTCTTGAATAATGAGAATGCCTCCCCCAAGAGCCATCACCATTCCGACGAAACAAATGAGAGAATGGGAAGCGAGGAGGGCCTTAGTTAGANTTTTAATCCTTGAGTCCTTCCTTAGTTTGAGAAATTCCAAGTCACCAATTCGTTATAGTTCTTATTAGAAAGGGATTGTACATTTCCAAGCCGAGAGAGACCATAGAACTTGTGGATGGATGGATGAAGTGGACTCATTGCCTACTATATCAAAAGAAACATACCTTAGTATCAACATCATGACTTAAAGGTAAAAACCAAACATGAGCAATCAATATAAAAATAGTTCATACCATCATGAAGAACACTTATTGGGTGACAAATTGACAAGATGGATCACACACATGCACACACACAAAAACAAGAAAAGTTAAAGAAAATTGTAAAACAAAAACGTGTAAGACAAAAATGTGTAAAACAAAAACATGTAAAACAAAAATTTAAAAAGAACTGAGGGCCTCAATGTATTAGCACAGGCGGCCATCTCCCCCATGATTGAATGGAAAGGGAGAAATTTGAAATAAGGAGTGTGGTTATCTGCTATCTGAGGTGTGAGTTGCACTGGCTATTCTGGGTTCATGGAAAGGTTTGGTTTGTTGCACATTCACCAGTAATCTCTTATTAGGGGTCTCAGGCTTGTATATTGTCATGGCTCCTGAGGGAAAGGTCATATGGATAATGTAGGGTCCTTTCCACAATGTTTGAAATTTAGTACGTTGTGGTACATGCGCGGGGTTCCAATAAAGGACCTTGTCTCCTGTTTAGTACTTAACCTTTCAAATTTTCGAGTCATGACATTGTTTGGTATGTGCCTTGTGTATCTTGTTTGATGACAAGGCAACCAATCGATTCTTGTCTAGCATATTTAGAGATGTCAATCTTTGTTTTTGTGCTAGATTGAGATCAAGGTGGAGGTCACATGCCATGGATAGTGTACAGAGCTCAGTTTGAATTGGAAGTTTTGGAAGTTTTTCGTACACTAACTCATAGGGAGAGTAGCCTGTAGGGAGTTTCCAAGTGGAGCGGTACGCCCAGAGAGTGTCATTCAATTTCATGCTCCAATATCGCCTAAATTTGCTAATTGTTCTTGTTAATATTCTCGTAATCTCCCAATTGGTGACCTCGACTTGGCCATTAGCTTGGGTGTGATAAGGTGTGGTCAATTTATGCTCAACCCCTAAGCATTGCATCAACTTGCAAAAGGTTGTGCCTGTAAAATGTGTTTCATTATCAGAGATGAGTGCACATGGCACACCAGACCTATTTATAATTTGTTGTTGTACAAATTGTGCAACTGTAGATGATGTGAAATCTGTTACAGTAGCTACTTCAGCCCACTTGGTTAAATAGTCAATAGTAACAATGATATAAGCTTTCCCATCAGACATCGGTGTAATAGGCCCCATAAAATCTATTCCCCAAATATCAAAGGGTTCCAAGGGTTGAATCTATTGTTGCAGACCCTCCATTCTAGTAGTCATTCCACCATCCCATTGACAGTGCTCATAGGATTGGAGAAATTGATGGACATCTCGATATAGCGTTGGCTAATAATATCCTGCAAGCAGGATCTTAATGGCCGTGCATCTCCCTACATAGTGGCCCCCACAAGGACCTTCATGAGCATCCTGGAGAACTCTTAATTGATCCTCATCGGGCACACACCATCAAACCAAGCAATCAGGATAGACTTTATAGAGTTGTCCCTTGATTTCTATAAAGTACTTGGTTTTATGAAGAAACCATTGCTTCTTCCTAAAGTCCAACCCCTGTGGTATTTGTTGGGAAAGGAGATAAGTAAGAATGCTACTATACCAATTTGTTCCCATGGGTTGGTTATTTATTACACTAGAAAAGAGGGTTTCGTTAGGAAAATGATCAGATACGGCATACTCGTCCTCTTTGCTATCCCAACGCAACTGAGATAAGTGATCTGCGACTACATTCTCGGTGCCTTTACGGTCTACTAGTGTTAAATCGAACTCTTGAAGGATTACCAACCAACGTATGATACATGGGCTAACCATTGGTTTGTTCATGAGGAACCTAATTGCACTATGATCCATATGGATGTATACTTTGTAGCCCAATACATAGTGCCTAAATTTGTCCAGTGCAAACACTACAGCCATTAATTCTTTTTTGGTAGTTGTGTAGTTGAGTTGTGCACCAGTGATACTCTTACTCACACAGTGGATGTAATAAGGACGTTTGTGTTCATCTAACTGTGTTAATATGCCTCCTACGGCATAATTGGATGCATCGATCATTATATGAAATGGCCTGGACTAGTCGGGGGCTTGTAGAATAGGGGTTTCCACAAGCCTTTGTTTTAGGGTTTGGAATGCTCGTTCACATTCCTTGGTCCATTCAAAGGGTGCATCTTTTTTTGTTAATTCTACCAACGGTTTGGAAATCTTAGAAAAGTTCTCAATGAATCTCCTATAGTAGCTAGTGTGTCCAAGGAATGACCGGATGTCTTTGACCATTTCTGATTGTCGAGTAATTCCTTGGATGACCTTAACTTTTTTCGGGTCCACCTCTATTCCTGATTGTGAAATTTTATGCCCCAGTACTACGCCCTCTTGAACCATCAAATGGCTTTTTTGCCAGTTGAGCTTTAGGTTGGTTTCAACACACCATTTCAGTACTTGCTCTAACGGGTCCAGGGCTTGATCAAAGCTTGTCCCATAAGTGGAGAAGTCATCCATAAAGACTTCTACTCTGTTACTTATTTACTGTTGAAATATGCTTAGAACTAATCGTTGGAACGTGGCTGGGGACATTGCACAAGCCAAATGGCATTTTTTTATATGCAAAAATTCCCCAAGGACTGGTGAACGTTGTTTTGGCTTGGTCTTCTGGTGCGATTCGCATTTGGTTGTACCCACTATAACCATCCAGAAAATTGTAGTAGCGATGCCCCACTATAGTGTCTAAGACTTGGTCAACAAATGGAAATGGGAAGTGATCCTTGAATGTTTCCATATTTAATAGCCTAAAATCTATACATACCCTCCATTTGCCTCCTTTTTTCGAGACGATTACTAGAGGACTAACCCATTCACAATCAGCAATGGGATAAATGAACCCAGCCTTGAGAAGTTGCTCTATTTCTTCTTTCACTATTTGTTTCAACTTCGGGTTCAATCACCTCTGTGGTTGTTTTCGAGGCTTCATGGAGGGGTCTATGTAAATCCTATGCTGCCATATCCTAGGATCTATTCTGGTTAATTCAAGGTATGACCAAGCAAAGGCGGTTGACCATTTATTTAACACTTTCAGCAAACTCTCTTTTTACTTGGGAGTAAGCTTTGCATTGATAATTACCGATCTTCCATTTTTAAGGGTCATGTATTTCAGACCGGTGGGCAATAGTTTTAAATCTAGGGGCTCTTTTTTAAATTCCTCAGGAATCTCCAACTTCCCCCAGTTAATGTTTTCAGAGTTAAGGGTTGGAAGTTGACAACGAACTTGCTCAAGTGCGTCTGTGCTTTTAACGTAAGCACTAGTTATCCTCTCAGCTAGGTCCATGCATGTTATCGAGTTTCTCTCTTGATCAACCATCAACCACTGGGTGTTTTCTTGTTGTGTGGCTACTGCATATAGGCATTTTTGTATGTCAATATCTTGTGCACACCGGTTGCATGCAGGCAATGTTAAACTTCGCATCATCCATGATTTCTGCACGTAATGGCACCCTGTGTCACTATATGTGATGCATGGAACTCTCTTCTTCTCAATTTTCCAAAAAGTATTTTTCTTGGATATTTCTAGAGAAAGATTGCAGATTCCTAGGCATGCATCTATCGTACTCAACCATGCCCTTCCCATTATTATTGGGAAATCCCCTTTGTCATTGTTTATTTGGATCACCAAGAAATCAGCTGGGTATGACCAACCATCCATGGTGGTAACAATGTCCTCAACTTATCCCAAAGGAACAGTGATGGACTAGTCAGCCAGCTCTAGGTGAATATTGCTCTTCTTCAGTGGAGGTAGGTTCCACGTTTTATACAATTCTTGTGAGATTAAGTTAACTTTGGAGCCTGAGTCAAGAAGAGCCTTATGAGGTTCATTCCCAGTGACCTGAAGATAAATTAGGGGGCTCCCAGGATCAGATAATTTTGTGGGAAGGTGACCTACCTTAATCCAGTCGATTACGGTATGTGTTAACATAGCTGTGTGCATTGGGCGCGATTTTTTGTTTGAAGGGGGTCCCAAAACTTTATTTGGTACGGCGGTGTTTTGATGTTCAATCGCTTGTGAGGTTGAGGGCTTAGTTGGATTGTTGATCCTAAAGAAAGGTCTTTTCAGCATAAAATTATCAGGACCAATTGAGAATTGAGGATTGGAAGCCCTCATGACATTGGGTTGTTGCGGTTGAGTGGGAAATACCCTTGCAATTGTTGGAGTGGTTGGTGGTGGAGCTACCGACGTGAGAGGTGCGAATGGATTTGGAGGATGATATACATGTGGAGTGTCCCTTCTGGGAGGGGAAGTCTAATAATATTCCTGATATGGGTAGTGACGTTGTGGAGTTGCATAACCCATAGAGTCGCTTGGAGAAATTGACTGTTGCATGTAGTATCCATAAGGATCGAGTTGCTGGTAAGGGTATTGTTGCTTCGGTAGTGGCATCCCCCATGACTGTGGTT
Source organism: Gnetum montanum (assembly GCA_015680685.1). Taxonomy (NCBI): domain Eukaryota; kingdom Viridiplantae; phylum Streptophyta; class Gnetopsida; order Gnetales; family Gnetaceae; genus Gnetum; species Gnetum montanum. The sequence continues at coordinate 97,063 of MNCI01001933.1, forward strand.
GTTGCCACTACTGATGTTGTCCGATGGGTTGTCGTGGAGTTCCACTTGGATAGTACGTCAACGACTGGTGGAACTGCCTTGGGCTACCTTAGGGATAAGGTAACCTTTGGGGTGTCTACTATCTGTTGAGTCTCGGGTTGAGTGCATACACCCCAGACTCTTGTAGATGTGAGATGATTGGACAACATCCCTTGGGATGGTCATATTGGTAGATCTC
>MNCI01001933.1:98816-119326 GCA_015680685.1 Gnetum montanum
TTCAAATCTACTATCCAAGGAGTCCTGTATCTGATCTACCTTAGCTGCTACTTCCATTGTTAGCTTCTAGAGTGGCAAGGTTTTCCTATTCACCAACTCTTCGAGTGGTGACTCATCCTCTTCATCGTAGAATCTCACTCCCTTCTTTCGGAGGGAAGGATCACGGTTATATTCTTCCACACTCTCTCTTTTTTGTAGCTCCCCTTCTTCTTTGGCTACTTGCTCTAGCAATCAATGAACTTCATGGGATCTAAGTTCTGATAATCTCCCTTGGGCATAAGTCCCAAGGGTTCTCCTAGTTTCATACCTTAGCCCATCTACGATGTGGCGAAGTTGATCCCGTTGTGCGTAACCATGGCCCTGGTAACGATGTAACAATGCGTAGTAGCAGCCCATGGTAGCATCCAAGGGTTCATGAGTACCTTGCTTCCATCCTTGGATCTGCTTATGCAAGTTAGACACTCTAGAGTACGTTTTATATTTATCATTAAACAACTCTAACATCGTACTCCACCTCCTAATGGTTTTCGATTCTAAGAACCGGTACCAACTCTCTACTTCCTTTACGAGTGTCCTGGGAAACAACTTTAGTTTCTTCCACTTGTTCTCTATGTTTTGCAAGGCGCAGGCATTGTGGAATGCCTATAAATGATTTTGTGAATCATTGTTATATCCCCCCTCAAATCATGGGATATTGTTCATGTCTAAGTGCTTGATACGGCTATCTTTTTTATGCCTTGTTGCTATTCTCACTGCCTCCATTATATCTAGCATACTCCGAGTTGCAAGTAGGGGCTCATCATGATCGTCTCTTTCATGACATCTATGGTTTCTATGTTGTTCCCTGCTTTCCCTTCGTTCATGCCCTTGTCCTCGCTCTCGACTCTCTCATTGAGGTCTCTCATTTTTTCTACCTCTATCCTCACCATTATGTTCTTGGTGGCTATGCCTAGATGTGGAAGGAGAGGGTGAATGGTATGATGAAGGAGAAGAAGAAGGAAAACCATTGCCATGATGATGCTTCTTACCTTCTCTTCGGCTACTACGGCCTCGATCGTGATGACAATCCAAGTGCCCGTCCTTATCATGTGTTATTGTTCCCTCAGTGAATAGTTGGTGTTCACGGGGATCAGAACTAGGGTTGTGTATCATGGATCATAGGTTCTGATACCCCACCTCCTCACTATCGTTAAGAGGGGTAACATCATTCAATAGAGAACCCATTATAAGTGGTTCACCATCTCCGATTTTACTTAGGATGTGCAGGACCCCTTTGCCCTTCAACAATGTATGGTGGCTCTCCTGCCTTGGGTCCCTTATACGTTGTGCTACTATGGGATGATAATCCCTTGTGTCGAAATCACCTATAACATATTCAGCATAGAGCTATGTCATGCCTATCTATGCCAGAGCATGGAGGAGCATGTTAAGGACTACTCAATCTAGAGGTAACACTATGTTACCTTGCAAATCTCTCCAGCACAGTTGTTCATCCTGATGGAGGATAAAAGTAAAATCTGGTATATACTCATTGGGATGGGTATATACCACTCGGTATTATTGAGGAACTGCCTTATTTTGGTTATGTGTTTTACACTGCTAACTATTTCTTGTGTGATCCCTAGGTGGTGAATTGCTTTTGTTCGAAGAAGAAATTTTAACTTTGTTCAGTGTGCTAATTAACCATTATATAAATTTTTTGTTTAATTAACCCTAAGGTTCATTTAAGCTCCCAACAATGTGAGTGATTTCCTATGTTCTACTTAGTGCACAAACACTTAATCCCTGGCAACGGCGCCAATGATGAGTGGCAAGGTACCCCTATACTCAACCATACGAATACGAGCATAACATGCGAGATCTGGTCAAACTCTGCAGACAAACTGCCTACATGCCTTATGAAACACGTAAGGTTAATCANACATGCGAGATCTGGTCAAACTCCGCAGACAAACTGCCTACATGCCTTATGAAACACGTAAGGTTAATCATTCGTTGTCTTCCCAGACTTACTTGTATTTTTCATGGTGTATGGTTAAGTAAGTCTGAGGTATGTGATTTTTATAGTTTTTTATGTTTTATCTCCTATGTTAGTGAGGTGAAGGGTTGAAGAGGCTAATTGACTAACTTTAACTAGCTAACTAAGCCTTAATTAACCTATCGTCAGCATCCGTTCCCACTTACCATTCACACCCTGAACCAATGCAACCTTGGTTACCAAAAGTTAATTGTTGTTGGGATCACCAAGCGTAACGCACGTGCTCGAAGTGGTCATACTAAGGCACTTAACTACAAGAGAAGGGTTGAGAGAGAATTAATGACTAAGAAAGTGATTAAATGATAAATAGTAAATAACAATAAATAAAATCCTATTTAGCCTATTCCATGCGCTGCAAGATTTATTCAAGAAGTTCGTCTTTATTGCCATACACAAGCTTGTGTTCAAGTACAATGTCTGCTCGAATAAAGATCCGTTCACTTTGGAGTTCCTACTGCAGGCAAATGGAAAATATTCTATCTCTGGAGGGATCAAACTACTAGAGTTTCACTACGGTCTAAGCCTAGGATGAGAAACAAGGGAGAGCTGCCTCTTATTTATAGATTTGGCGGCAAACTACGATATCGTGGGGGACGACGTGATATCACATACGCGATGTCGCGTGGGATGCGATATCGCGGCCCATGCAATATCATGTCCCATCATATTGGAAGTAGAAGAAGACACTACCATGATAATCATGCCATAGAAAGAGCAAAAGACAATAATAGAATTGGTAGAAGATAGGGTAAGAAAAGCATTGAAAGTTCATGTGGCACATATGCCCAACATTGCTATTGTTATAGATATTTAAGTGTATGCAAAAGCCAAATCTAGGGGGTGGTTGTAGCTTAGCATGAAGAGATGTTGGAGAGACTAGTAGGCACCACCCAATTGATTTTGGATATCTTCAACATCTTAATAGGTATTTTAGCTACTAATGAGTGGCGAGGTACCCCTACACTCAACCAGACGAATATAAGCATAACACACACGATTCGGTCGAACTTCGCAGACTAAGTGCCTACACGCCTCATGGAACACTTAAGGTTAATTATTTGTTGTCTTCCTTGACGTACTTGTATTTGTCATGGTGTATGGTTAAGTAAGTTTGAGGTATATGATTTTTATAGCTTTATGGTTTTTTCTCCTATGTTGATAAGGTAAAGGGTTGAAGAGACTAATTGACTAACTCTAACTAACTAACTAAGTCTGAATTAACCTAGTGTCAGCATCCATTCCCACTTACTATTCACACCCTGAACCAATGCAACCATGGTTACCAAAAGCTAGTCATTGCTGGGATCACCACGCGTAACGCATGTGCTCGAAGCGGTCATACTGAGGCACTTAACTAGGAGAGAAGGGTTGAGAGAGATTTAATTCCTAATAAAGCATGTAAATGATAAATAGTAAATAATAATAAATAAAACTCCTATTTAGCCTATTCCATGCACTGCAAGGTTTATCCAAGAAGTTCATCTTTATTGCCATACACAAACTTGTGTTCAAGTACAATGTCTGCTCGAATAAAGATCCATTCACTTTGGAGTTCCTATTGCGGGCACATGGAAAATATTCTATCTTTGGAGGGATCAAACTACCAGAGTTTCACTACGGTCTAAGCCTAGGATGGAAAATAAGGGAGAGCTACCTCTTATTTATAGATCGAATGGTGCATGGCGATATCGCAGCGGACGCAATATTGCATACGTGATATCGCAGCCCATGCGATATCGTGTCCCATCATACCCCCATGACTAAATGAAAACTCATCCTTGAGTTCCTTATAAAATATTGGGAAGGTATGGGATTATTGACTCAAAATGTAACTAATGGGATGACATGTGAACGGATCATCATTACAAGACACAACAAAACTGGTGTTCATGACAACAAGAGTGAACACCTTATTACATTGACATTAGGCCTTACTTGGTAGCTTGAGAAAGAGAGAGAGAGAGAAGTTTTGCTACTACTAACACCAAAATTGCGCCTTTCATTGTCCATCCGTAAGCGCACCATCGATCTTGCTCCTTGCATAGCTACTTCAGCACCGCTCCATTCAAAGTGTTCTCTCCAAGTCCAATCCATTGTTGCATGATTTCCATCTGCACATACAACATAGTCTTGTATTAGCAAGGGTAAATGAATCACAATGCAATTGATACCTTGCTTCGGTGTAAGTCCAATTAGCTAGGTTGTGGTATGGATGATTGCAGATCTGGAGATGTATTAATGGTGACTACCGAAGGTGTGAGGGTTAGGAGAAAATCGAAAAAATTGGGCCTCGTACCCCCATGACTAATCACGAACCACCGGTAGCAATAGAATGGAAAAAGAAAAGGATTAAGAAAGATGGAGAAAAGGAGACAACCAGGACATCGATGAAATGGATGTCAACATGGAAATGAACAAAACAAAATGGATTGCACAAATGTTAGGGGAACTAGAGTAGCTGGTGCACCACATAGGAATGTCAATGGGTCCTCCCCAAAGCAGGCTCATGCCCTTAATGCCCTAATAATCCCACATTCAAAGAGTTTGTAGGCTTTAGGAATGTCATTTGGAACAAGAGTTAAAGTCTTAACCACAAGAATTTACCGAAAAGAAAACAATGTGTCAACCAAAATATATACTAATGATACAACTGGCAATGAGGTGAACAATGGAGAGAAGGATGGAGAAAAGAGAATGGAATGGAATCCCAAGAACAAGGTGGTGTACAGCCCCTTGTGGAGTTAATGATTAATGTGACTTGGCAAATCTCATTCCAACTCTAGCCTCAAACAAACCACATCCAGTGACTTCGCATCAATGCATTCAGCCAATCCACAAACTTGAGTAACAAGAATGCCTTCACCCAAGAGCCACCACCATTCCGACGAAATTAATGATGAGATAATGGGAAGTGAGAAGGGCCTTAGTTAGAGGGAACATTTTTAATTTAGTTCCATAACTAGTGCTTGTAGCCCAGGGGATTATTTTGTCTAAGGGATGTGCTTGGAATTCTTACTTTTTTCTCTCTCTTTTTCTCTTTTTTTGTTTTTCTTATGTGTTTATGCATGAGAACCACACCATGCAAAGACTTGTTATTTTTATTTGCTCAGCTTCCCGATGATTGGGTAACGTCGAAACGGCAAGAAAAATTAAGAAGAAAGCATCCAAGCACCCAAGAGAATGGCCAACACAAATGCATCAAGTTCCTTTGAAGTCACACCCTTTTCAATCGTTGAGTCCTTCCTTAGTTTGAGAAGTACCCAATCACTGATTCGTTATAGTTCTTATTAGAAAGGGACTGTACATTTCCAAACCAAGAGAGACCATAGAACTTGTGGATGAAAGAATGAAGTGGACTCATTGCCTGTCATATCAAAAGAACATACCTTAGTATCAACATCATAACTTAAAGGTAAAAACCAAACATTAGTAATCAATGAAAAATAGTTCATACCGTCGAGAAGAACACTTATTGGGTGACAAACTTACAAGACGGAGAACACACACACACAAAATGAAAAAGTATAATGATGTTGAAAAACAAAAACAAGAAAAGTTAAAGAAATTTGTAAAACAAAAATGTGTAAAACAAAAAAGTATAAAACAAAAATGTGTAAAACAAAAACATGTAAAACAAAATTGTGTAAAACAAAAATTAAAAAGAACTGAGGGCCCCAAATGATTAGCATAGGTGGTCATCTCCCCCATGACTGAATTACAAGGGAGAGATCCAAAATAATGAGTGTTTGTTTGAATTTCGTAGAAGTGCCCAAGTTCTCTCAATTGATGTTCTTAGATTAAGGGATGGAAGTTGGCAACACTCATATTCTAAGGTATCTATGCTTTTGTTGTTGGCATGGGTTACTTCCCCAGTTCATTCCATGCATGTTTGTCGGTTGCTCTTCCGAATAGCTATCAACCACGGGGTGTCTACTACTAGTTTTGTGGTTGCTACATACAGGCATCTTTGTCTCATAGTATCAAGGGCACACCTATTACACGGAGGAGATGTTGTGCATTCCTCCATGTCATCACTTTCTGAATCACTGTATGTGATGCACGGAACTTTCTTCTCCTCGATCTTTCCATAAATATTTACCTTAGATATTTCCAAGGAAAGATCACGGATCCCTAGGCATGTGTCTATTATACTTAGCCATACCCTTCCCATTATAATTGGGAAGTCCCCTGCATTGTTGTTAACTTCTATCACCAGGAAATCTGTTGAGTGTGACCAACCACACAAAGTGGTAACAATGTCCTCCACCAATCCTAAAGGAATGGTGATGGACTGGTCTGCCAACTCTAGTTGACTGTTGTTCTTCTTAAGTTGGGGTAGGTTCCAGGCTTGATACATCTCTCATGATATTAGGTTGACTCGGGAACCTGAGTTAAGAAGAGCCTTATGTGGTTCGTTCCCAGCGACTTGGAGGTAGATTAAGGGCCTTCCAGGGTCAAATAGTTTCCTGGGAAGGTGGCCTACCTTGATCTAGTCAGTTACGGTATGTGTTAACATAACCGTATGCCTTGAGCTCTGATATTGGTTTGAAGGAAGCTCCGAAGCCTTATGTGTTTGAGGAGCGTACCTAGGCTCAACCGCTTGTTATTGTGAGAGCTTTTCTGGGCTTTTGGTTCTAAAGAAAGGTCTTCTCTTTTTGCGGTTGTCAGAACCAGTAGCGAGTTGAATGGTTACGGCTCTCGTAGCATTACGTTGCTACGGTTGAGTGGGGAGTTTCCCTTGCATTGTTGGAGCAAGAGGTATGGGAACTACCAACGGAAGAGCTATGGACAAATTAGGAGGATGGTATGGGTATGGAGCATCTTCCAGAGGAGAAGGAGTCCTTCTAAAGTACTCCCGAACTTGGTAGTGATGTTGGGAAGTTGTGTGATCTATGGAGTCACTTGGAGAAATTGGCTATTGCACGTAGTATCCATATGGGTTTGGCTGCCGGTAAGGTTATGGTTGTTTCGGTGGTGGCATCCCCCATGACTGTGGGTATTGCCACTGCTGATGTTGCCTGATGGATTGTGGTGGAATTCCACTTGGATAATATGTTAACGATTGGTGGAACTGTCTTGGGTTACCTTGGGGATAAGGTAACCTCTAGGGTGTTTGTCATCTGTTGAGTCTCGGGTTGAGTGCATACACCCTAGACTCTTGTAGATGTGAGATGATTGGACAACATCCTTTAGGATGGGCATATTGGTAGATCTCACATCCACCGTCATTGTCTATGTCTGAGTCCACAACCTCATCAGAGATAGTTATTTTTCCCTTACCCTTGTCACGTGCAAGGCCTAAATCTCTTTGCTTTGTCTTGTTCTTGTCACTACTTCGTTCCTCTTTAGACTCCTCTATGATTTTCAGGACAAGTTCAAATCTACTATCTAAGGAGTCTTTTATATGATCTACCTTAGCCGCTACTTCCATTGTTAGCTTCTAGAGCGGCAAGGTTTTTCTATTCACCAACTCTTCAAGTGGTGACTCATCCTCTTCATCGCAAAATATCACTCCCTTCTTTTGAAGAGAGGGATCACGATTATATTCTTTCGTGCTTTCTCTTTTTTGTAGCTCCCCTTCTTCTTTGGCTACTTCTTCCAACAATCGATGGATCTCATGGGATCTAAGTTTTGATAGTCTCCCTTGGGCATAAGTCCCAAGGGTTCTCCCTAGTTTCATACCTTAGCCCATCTACGATGTGGCGGAGTTGATCCCGCTGTACGTAACCATGGCCTGTGAAATGATGTAACAATGCATAATAGCAGCCCATGCTAGCATCCAAGGGTTCATGAGTACCTTGCTTCCATCCTTTGATCTTCTTACACAAATTAGACACTCTAGCGTACGTTTGATATTTATCATTGAAGAGTCTTAACATCGTACTCCACCTCCTAATGGTTTCCGGTTCTAAGGACCGGTACCAACTCTCTACTTCCTTTATGAGTGTCCTGGGAAACAACTTCAGTTTTTGCCACTTGTTCTCTATGTTTTGCAAGGAAAAGGCATTGTGGAATGCTTGTAAATGATTTTGTGGATCCACGTTGGGTCCCCCTTCGAAGCATGGGATATTGTTCATGTCTAACTGCTTGATCCAACTATCTTTTAAATGCCTTGTTGGTATTCTCACTGCCTCCATTATATTTAGCCTGCTTTGGGTGGCAAGTAGGGGTTTTTCATGATCATCTCTTTCATGATGTCTATGATGTCTACGTTGTTCCCTACTTTCCCTTCGTTCATGCTCTTGTCCTCTCTCTCGACTCTCTCGTCGAGGTCTCTCATTTTGTCTACCTCTATCCTCATCGTTATGCTCTTAATGGTTGCGCCCAGATGTGGAAGGAGAGGGTGAATGATGTGAAGNGTCATGATGACGATCCAAGTGCCCATCCTTGTCATGTGTTGTTGTTCCCTTAGTGAACAGTTGGTGTTCACGGGGATCAGAACCACGGTTGTGTATCGTGGATCGTAGGTTCTGATACCCCACCTCCTCACTATCGTTAGGAGGGGAAACATCATTTGATAGAGAACCCGTTATAAGTGGTTCACCATCTCCGATTTCACTTAGGACGTGCGGGACCCCTTTGCCCTTCAACAGTGTATGGTGGCTCTCCTGCCTTGAGTCCCTTATGATGTGGGATGGTAATCCCTTGTGTCAAAGTCACCTATAACATATTCAGCATAGAGCTGTGTCATGCCGATCTATGCAAGAGCACGGAGAAGCATGTTTGGAACTGACCGATCTAGAGGCAACACTATGTTACCTTGCAAGTCTCTCCATTGCAGTTGTTCATCTTGATGGAGGATAAAGGTAAAGTTTGGTATGTACTCATCAGGATGAGTATATACTACCCGATGTTGATGAGGAACTAGCTGATTTTGGTTATGTGTTTTTGATTGCCGACTGTTCCTTGTGTTATCCCTAGGTGGTGTAATGCTCTTGTGAGAAGAAGAAGAAGACATTGTGTCTTATCAGTGTGCTATTTAACCGTTATATAAAATTTTTGTTTAATTAACCCTAAGGTTCATTTAAGCTCCCAACGATGTGAGTGATCTCCTATGTTCTACTTAGCGCACAAACACTTAGTCCCCAGCAACGGTGCCAATGATGAGTGGCGAGGTACCCCTACACTCAACCATATGAATACAAGCGTAACACACGCGATTCAGTCAAACTCCATAGACTAAGTGCCTACATACCTCATGGAACACTTAAGGTTAATTATTCGTTGTCTTCCCAGACTTACTTGTATTTGTCACGGCGTATGGTTAAGTAAGTCTAAGGTATATGATTTTTATAGCTTTTCGGTTTTATCTCCTATGCTGATAAGGTAAAGGGGTGAAGAGACTAATTGACTAACTCTAAATAACTAACTAAGTCTGAATTAACCTATCATCAGCATTCGTTCCCACTTACCGTTCACACCCTGAACCAATGCAACCATGGTTACCAAATGCTAGTCGTTGCTAGGATCACCACGCGTAACGCACGTGCTCGAAGTCGTACTGAGGCACTTAACTAGGAGAGAAGGGTTGAGAGAGATTTAATTCCTAATAAAGCATGTAAATGATAAATAGTAAATAACAATAAATAAAATTCCTATTTAGCCTATTCCATGCACTGCAAGGTTTATCCAAGAAGTTTGTCTTTATTGGCGTACACAAACTTGTGTTCAAGTACAATGTCTATTCGAATAAAGATCTGTTCACTTTGGAGTTCCTACTACGAGCACATGGAAAATATTCTATCTCTGAAGGGATCAAACTACCAGAGTTTCACTACGGTCTAAGCCTAGGATGGAAAACAAGGGAGAGCCGCCTCTTATTTATAAATATGACGGTGCATTGCGATATCATGGGGGACGACGCAATATCACGATGAACGCGATATTGTGGCCATGAAATATCGTGTCCCATCAGCTACCCATTTTATACTAATGGAGACAATAAGGAGAAGGTATCATCATGGTAATCATGCCACAAAAAAGGTAGGAGATAGTAGTAGATGTGATGGTAGATGTAGTAAGAGAAGCATTAAAAGTTCTTGTGGCACCTATGCCTAACATTGCTACTATGGAAAATATTTTAAGTGTCTGTAGGAGCTAAACAAGAAACTAATTTCAAATGTCTTCAACATCCAAAAACATGTTTTAGCAACTCACTTTACACTAATGAAGATAAGGAGGAAATTTTTTATTATCAATGCATAACTGAAAGAAGCTACCAACATTCATTAGTGGTTGATAACTAAAGTTATAAGATTAAGAGGTTTCCTATCCAATCCTACCATCGTATGATCTAAACTAACTAGAGATGAAGCTTTCTAAGAGCTTTAGAAGAAATTAAAGATAGTTCAGGATGAAAAAGATAGAGCAATTTGGGATGCATCCTTATCAAATACAATGTTGAATACTATAAATAAGGCTAGACATGCAAGGAAAATAAATAACTAACAAAGGAAAATCAATGTTTGCTTAAGATGAAAAAGCAAAAAAACAACTAGATGAATACCTTAAACACCAGCAGAAACAACTTGCTAAGGTGAACCAACATATTAGAAGATTGGCAACTAAGAATTAAAATCTCTCGATGGAAGAGGCATGTATTAGAAGACAAAAGCCAACCATCAAGATTTCTACCTAAAAAAATGAAATTCTAAAATATGAGAAGATGAAAAATTATTATAAGAACAAGGTGGGCATGCTTAAAGAAGTAAATGTAAAAGAGATTCGATTAGCCAAGACAAAGATGAATGATGTCCTCTAGTAGCTCTAGCAACATGATGATGTGTGGTAACCCATCTTTCATAGGCTCAACATGTATAATCAAGTAGAGATCCATCTAAAGAAGTTCCAAATTTAAAAGATGATCTAGTATATGGAGCTTGTCAATGTTTACTATGAAAACGTGGCAATGTTAACTAGTTGAAGGAAGTGGTTAGAACTTGAAAAGCAGGTAGCCAACTCACTACCTCTTATAGAAGGTTGAGTTTAAGCTCCACAAAGAGACCAAAATAATGCTAGAAATAATCAATGAAGAGCTTGAAGTTCTTAAGGTAAGATTTGAAGATTAGCAAGTAGTTGTAGAGAATCTTGTTAAGAGAATGGCAAACCACCAAGAGCTACAAAACATAGTACAGGTATTTGACATTGAACACAAGCAATTCATAGTCTAGTTTTTCAATGCCAAGAAATTTTTTCATACTTTACCTTACCCCTAGACAGTGCTAATACTAAGGACTCTAGGTAAAGTTGCCTATATCATAAATGACTCCAAGACTAAAAAGGAAAAGATGAAAGTACTACTGGATGTATTCCAACTTTCAAAAGCACTAGTAACAATAGTCAAGAAATCGAGACCACTTCCAACATGAAGACAAGATGAGCCACAAATAAAACTATAGAACTCACCATGTCTTGGTACCAGCTAGAACATATGTTCTACAACTATCTTTGTACATGATGGCCAAGTCTAATTTTGTAATGTGTTTAATTTTTTTAAAGTCTAATTGTAAAAGTACTTGAATAACTTTTTTTTGTCATGCAACACTTAAATTATAGTCAGTTAGTAAGTAACTAAGTCAATTCCATACTTCCTTAATTTTGTAATCAACTTGGTCCTACTTTTGCTCACTAGAGAATAAGTTTCTAATCAATCATGAGGGTATGATGAACAATAAGTTGGTTGGCTACATCAACGTAGCTTTGTTGACACATATGCATCAACATAGCCTAAGATGTGTCTATGCATATGCATATGCCTCAATCACACCTGACCATACAACTTAAGCTCATACAAGTGTAATCGTAAAGACAACAATTAATATCTTAGTGCTTCATTATCTAGGACATCCATCTAGTCTCAAGTCCATGAAATCCAGCTATATTTTATGTGAATGTTTGTGATTTATATGGTTGAGCATAGGATTACTCTATCACTCATCATCATATCTCTTATATGATCTATGCTTGTATGGGATGCAATTTAATCTATTGTGCGAAAAAATTTTTTAAGCACCAACACTAGATCCCTCTCTTACATATCTTTGGAACTATATTACCCTCACTTAATGAGACTCTTTTATTACAATCTAAAACCCCTAAGTGATGACAAGCTGTAGTACTTTATGCTAGGGCATAACATCATTGTTACAGTCTAGAATATTTTAGAGGTTATTGCCATCTTCATTAGGAGATCTATAAATTTTCAAATACTATCCTAGCTTTGGAAATGAGGTGGATAAGCCAAGCTTGATGAGGTTCCTCTATAGTCGTGACTTCACATGGTTCAATAACATCAAGAGTAAGGATCTCAAGCCTAAATACAAGTTGGTTGCTAGAATTCTCATGAAACCTTTTTTGCCTAAAAGTGATCACTAGGATGAAGTTCTTAGATCTATGCTTTTTGTGATTTATTTCATGGCCAATAAAAAGAAATTAGATGGCCTCTAATATATTTTTCATACCATGATTGGTCATGCATCATAACATGGTCATCTTATCCTACTTTTTTGGGTTTTGATGTCTACTCTCATCATGAGGGTGAATATCCCTATTCTAGATAATAAGGTCAAACGGCCTAAGTCTATGCCTTATGATGAAGTAAACATCAAGCATATGAACCTTAAGATTACTGAGGAATATGTTGCATCATCTACCAATGAGAAGAAAAAGAAGAACAAATCTAAGAATTTTGTACAAAAGAAAGTGGTAAAAGCCATGAATGTCATGAAAAATAAGTCTATCCAAAAAATTTAGCATCCAAAAAGGATGATTAAATAGCTAAAAGAGAAAGGTTTCATAGATGATTTTGAGTATAGTATTACCATTGAAGTACCACCAAACATTGAGGCATCTGAGAGTAATGAGAAAGCCAAGACAACTCCTGTTAATTGTGAGAGCTCTAAAGAGGAGGAGAAGGCTAGACCTAAGACTACTATTGAATAGGAGATAAAGAAAGCACTAAGAAGAATAATTTAGAGAACAATGATTTTTCATTGTGTTTGATCTTTTGTCTTGTTAACCCTTATTGTGCTTTGTCAGTTTATATCTTTGATATCATATTATTCAGTTTTATGTCTATCAGTTTTGGTTGAGCTTGAGGAATTTTGGCAAGCAAAAACTATTTGAATTTGTAAAAAATACTTTGTATTAAGACTTATGCTTAATATAATATATTTCGTTTTTTGTTTTAGCTGTAAAATGCTCATTTTTTCAACATTTAAGTACTTATCTATGTGCTCATGGAGCTTTAGTACTTATATATATCTTATGGAATGGTTTAGAATTATGTTTTTCATGTGTAGGTGTTTGAGCCCTCAATATGGATCTTAGAATAATTTTCTTACACATACATTGTTATTCTATGTTTGGGATATTTATATGCCTTTATTTCAACTCTTTCATTGAAATGGTATTGCTACTTGTATTAATGCTATATAATTTCACATACATAATTGCTTTGGTATACTATATCTCTTCCTATTTATACATTGTATAAGTTTGGTATTTCATGCATGTTTCTTGATCATTTTGGTATTCACGATTTGGAATATAGATTCAAGTGCTCCCTTGAGTTTTTAAAGCATCTATTTAATATAGATTCTATATGCCTCAACTTTTATATGATATAGATTCTAACAACTTGGTATCCACTTAATTTTGAACATGCCATTACTACAAGAAACATTGTTGACCTCATCTTGAAGTAGTATTTATCTTTCAATTTTGTTTTATTGCCTTGTTAAAGTACTAATCATGTTAAATGAGAATCCTATTTTACATATACTAATCTTTACTAGCATCTAATTTTTAGCATATATTCTTAACTCATACTCACATCCACTTTAAGGTCACTTTTGTGCCTTGAAAGCACATAATTTTATTTTTTTATTTTTTGTAGATGTCAAACAAGGGGGAGAATATAAGCAAATATAATTAAAGAAGAAAAGGGTACCATAATCTTAGAGGAAGCCTAAGAATTCACATGGTTATCTATTTTGTTTTGGGTTCCCTCTAAGTATGCTTGTGATATTTGTCATCTTCCAAAAGAAGGTGCTTTTGTCACGTCTAAATAAGGGGAGATTGTTAATCGAATTTGAGATTTAGAATAAAAAAATGCATAATGGTTCTCATGAAGGATGATGCCTTGGTCAAGTGATGAATGACAAAGTTTGTTTCCAAAATCAATAGTCCTTTGATCTCCCAAATCACTCTTTGGATGATGAAATGGTTTGATAGGTCAACCGACCCCACTTAAGGTTAACCGACCTAAGAGCTCACCAATTTCAATTAGGAAAAAATGCTCCCATGTTAGGTTGAACAATCTTACCTAAGGTTGACCTACCTAGGAATTGATGAAGTATGGAAGAAAGAAAATGCATCATTCTTAAGGTCGACTTGCCTTTCCATAGGTCATCCAACTTGAGACGACCAATCAATGACAATTACCTAGGCTCAGATACCTAAAACTAATAAGGATGATCACACCAAGAGCTCACATTTTTGCAAGAAGGAGTAGAAGGTCAATTGACCTAGGAATAAGTTAATTGACCTCAATTAAGGTCAACTTATTAGGAAAAAATGACAAAAATATAAAAGACAAAAACCCAAAAAGCCCCTTGAACATTATGATATGAGAATAGCATTAAGAAGTAAAGGTTATCATTTGTCTCCAAAGGTGGAGCATTCATCCAAGGACATTATAGCTCTCATGACTGTTAATGTCCTGGTGAAGATGGATCATTAGATGAAGATTGGTATATGAGCAACAATAATCAAGATCGAAGTAAGGAACCTAGAAAAAGTTTGAATACATAAAAGAAAGAGCTGAATAAAGAAAACTATCTTTCATTGTATTTATTACATGATCTACACTTGTATTGGATGTAATGTTATCTATTGTAAGATCCCAAAAGCATCATTTCATTTTCCTTTATTTTGAGGTTTAGTTTAAGGATATTTGTCTTAAAAATCCTAGTTATGTGGAAGGAAAATTACAAACCATTGAAACTAATATTGTTCTTCAAGGATTGGAAGATTGGACAAAAACCTAGGTGTAGAAGAGATTGGATAACCCTATGGAGTGCACTAGACCAATGCTAAACCATTATAATTTTTTGGTGTGCACTATCCATTTTATTCATGTTTGCATTTTGTTTTTTAACTTAGTTTAGTTATGCTTTGCTCTTATTTATTTAAATATTTGAAAGTATATTTCAACTATTGAATTTATTTTAGATTGTGCAAATTTAATTAGGACCCCCTATTTACACATCCCCCCTTCATAGGAGTGACATTTCATCCACATTTTTAGCCTAAGCATGTAGCATTGATCATTCGAAAGTGGGCATTGTATTTTAATGTCAAATCTAAAAAATATTCTAAAGTTTCATGTTTTATTAAGCCATATAGCTTTCGTTGGTTTCTCAGAGAGTTGAGTAGCAAATTGTTAGCCTTCTCAATTCCATTAAGCACAAGAAATCTATTGCCATACCATTTGATTCATGTAGGCTTTTGTTATTAAAGTCAATCTTTTTAAGTGTTAAAAAAATTGTAATGTAAGCATGTTACATTTAGCAAATTAAATATTATAGTTATATTGATTCTTGTAATTTTTGTTATTGTAAAGAACATTTGTTTAATGTTTATCTTTTTTGCTTAAGAAAAAATGTGAAAAAGAAAAAAACAAAATGAAGGTGAATATATGAAAAATCAAGAAAAAAAACCTGTTAAAGTTAGGCAAAGGGAAAGAAAAGAAAATAATATGAATGTGAAAATATGAAAAAATCAAGTTAATGTTAATAGGAAAAATGATCAAATGGTAATAAATAAATCAAAGAAGATAGAATCTTTTGTGAATATTTAGAGTTTTGCTATAAATATTGATTACTTTAGATAGATAACTTAAAAAGCAAAATTGTTATTATCTAATAAGAGTAATGTTAACTTAAAGATTAAAACTAACAATGATAGGTAGGTTATAATCCAATGACAAAAATTATTGATGTAAGGTTAACATTAAAAGGTAAATTAATTTTGATGAGTAAGTAACATGATATTTTATTCTTATAAATGTTAGTATTTTATCAGAGCTTTTTATTGCTACCTCAAATCTTATTGAAATTTAAAGTTTAAATATAGATGTTAAAAGTGATATAAATATTGTTAGGATTAGGATCATCCTCACTTCTACCAATTAATTTTCCTCTCTTAATTTTTCAAAATATCAATTATAAGGTTTCTTATTATTAATATTAATTTAATTACTTTCAAACTAAACCATAAACCTAAACTTTTCATACTAATGTAAGTAGTCCTTATGGATTAGTAGATTAAAAATACATAAGAGACTAAAATAAAGTAGAGACAAAAGCACAACAAAAATTATACTTTGCAAAAGACATAAAAAAATATAGCAAAAAATATACTGTAACAAAGTCTGAATATACAAGAAAGTGAAATGTAGTAACAGTGCAATAGAATGGAAACTAAAAATGTGAAAATACAAAATAAACATAACTGAAACACAAAAAGGTCTTGTAAAAGTTGAAATTGTTAATTTACACCTTGATTAAGCAGGATAATAAAGTAATAAGAAGTAGTAGAAATAGAAATTCAATTATGGAATTAGAAGAAATGTAGCAAGAATATACGATATTATCCTGGAAAAAGCTTATAGAAAGCCCAACAATAACTCCAACTTCTAGCAACCCTTAGAAATCCAAGTCTTCTTTTCTTGGAGACTTACAACAAAATTAGATCAAGCTTTCACAAAAGAAAAAGACTACAACTTGAATTACGACTCACACATCCTTTAATTTGGTGAAGATGTGATGATGCTAAGACCACCCAAGCATCCAATTATATAGAACTCATAATGTCATACTTTGGGTAAAATCCAAATTATAGAGTTATAATCCATAATCAATGATGGCCAAATTGGGTGTGGGTGGTTACGTATTCTTTTGACATATTACATACTTTGGCTTTTGTTATTTATAACCAACATGCCAAGAATAATTTATCAACATGGCAACCATTAAAACATGAAGGTATTTTAAACTTAAAATTAACAACACACCTTATAATTCTTCTACTTGCTATTTATTTTAAGGCATTACAACTAGGAGCACCCATTACATTTCACAATTTACCAATCTAAGTTCTTTTCTACACTAATAAAACTTGCCCATAGGAATTGCCTTGGTTAACATATCTACTAGATTTTCCGATGTAGGAATGTTTTATAGAAAAATCCTTCCTTTTTTTAATTCAATCCCAAATAAAATTATAATTTATCTCAATATGTTTTGTCCTTGCATGAAACCCAGGATTCTTTGATAGGAAGATTGCACTTTGATTATCGTAAGAGATGTTTTCTTTCTTTTACTCTTGCCCAAAGTCTTTGACCAATCATTGTAGCTAAACCACTTCTTTGCTTTCTTGAGAAGCTACTACATACTCTACCTCTATTGTTGACAATGCAACATAACTTTGTTTTTCGTTAATCCAATTGACCACACTTGTGTTTATTAATTAAAAAAAAACATATCCACTTATAGATTTTTGGTGATCTAGATCACCTTCCCAATCTACATCCACAAAGCCTTGCAATCCAAAGGAACTTTTCTCATAACAAATGGAAAAATTAATAGTAACTTAAAGATACCTAAGAATTCTGGTAATAGCCATCCAATGTTCCTTACTAGGATTAGATGTACCATACTCACAACTTCTACTGCATATGCAATATCAAGCTTGGTGCAAACCATTACATACATAAGGCTACCTACAACATTAGCATGGGGGATTTTGCTCATTTTCTCCATTTCTTCATTTTTCCTAGGGCATTGCTTCATTGATAATTCATGTCCATAGACAATGGAGTATTTATTAGCTTACAATCCTACATATTAAATTTTTCTAAAAATTTATTAATATATGTAGATTGACCAAACTATAACTCTTGATCTTCTCTATCTCTTTTAATTTCCATGCTCGAGATTTTCCTTGCGGCACCAAGGTCCTTCATCTCAAACTGAGATGATAGCTGGTATTTCAGTTTAGTGATTTCTTGCATACCACTCCCTTCTATCAACATATCATCAACATACAATAGTAGTATCAAAAAAGTTTGTGAATTTTTCTTTAGATAAATACAAGGGTCATTATTAGCCCTTACAAAACTAAACCTTATCATGCAAGAATAAAATTTCTTATACCACATCCTAGGGGATTGTTTCAACTTATACAAGGATTTCAACAAGTGACATACCATGTTCTCCTTGCCCTTAATTGCATAGCATTTAGGTCATTGCATGTAGATTTCTTCATAAGGTCTCTATGAAGAAATGTAGTCTTAACATCTATTTGTTCAAGGTTAAGATCTAAAGCAGCAAAAAAAGAACATTAAATATCTTATGGATGTTAACTTTACCACTAGTGCAAAAACTTCTCCATAGTCAATACCCTCCTTTTAAGAGTATCCTTTCCTACTAGTCTTACCTTGTATATTCCTCCTTTTTGACCTTGAAAAGCCATCTATAACCAATGGGTTTTCTTTCAAGAGGAAGTTCAACAAATTCACATGCCTTATTTTTCATTAGTAATTTCATTTCCTCATCCAGAGCATTTTTCCAAGCTTTGCTAACTTTTGAATTAGAAGCTTCTTTATAGGTTTGAGGAGCATCACTAATATATAAAATATATGAATATAAATATTTAGGTATTCATCTTACCCAACTTGATCTTCTTCTTAAAGTAGATTTTCCCTAGCATTAGATTCATCATCAACTTATTTTGTGACTTGAAGTATACCTTTTTCTTGAAGAATTTGGATGGACTTTTCTTCCACATGCCCAAGTCTTCTATGCCATAGATTCATGGTGAAGTTCTCTTTCCAAGTATGAAGGACTTCAACTTTACTACCCACTTTAACACCATCTAGCTGGTATAGTCTCCCACTTCCTTCTCTGTATCCTATAGCTATGATGAATTTTCCTTGAAAAATTATACATCTCTTGTTTCCAAATAATACAAACAGGTAAAAATCATCAAAATCAGCCATAGAAAATAAGTTTTTTTTTTTTTAGCATAGGGACATGATATATATTGGGAATCATAACTATTCTACCATTACAAAACAACTTTGCTTTGTCATAGCCCTTAATAGTACATGTTCCATCGTTCTTAAGAAAAATAAGAGTAGACATAGCTTCATGGTATTCAGAAAACCATTCTCTTCTAGGTGTAAAGCTATATGAAGCACTTGAGTTAATATACTAGTCATTACAATTAGAGTACCCTCCAGTTGTGATTGCACACAAGTCTAGTATTTTTTCATAAAATCTTTCTTAGAAGAACCAAATCTAATATCTTTCTCCTTTTTCTTTAGAAATTTTCAATCCTTTTTAAAGAAACTATGCTTCTTATAGTTCCAAAACTTTGGTGTTGTCTTAGGAGCATCATCAACAACTTTCTTGAATTTAGAATTATTCTTGTTGAAGGATTTACTCAATTGTTGTTTTACTATTCCTTTAATTACCGATGCTTTAGTAGGTGCAAACTTAGAGCACTTTCTTCAAAGTTATTGAATTATAAGTCATCCTACAAGTTCATCAAATTTTCAAGAGGTACTTGTACTAGTAATATTTTGAACAATATTTTTCCATGAATCAGAAAGTGATTATAACAAGGCAATACATTGATCTTCTTCTTCCATCTTACTGCCAATTAATTGTACTTATCTCACAATAGTATTGAAAGTAGTAATATGAGATGCAATAGTATTATTTCAAACATCTTTAACCAAAAAAATTGTACTTTAAGATGCCATGTATTTGAGTAGGAACTAGATTTCTATATCTTACTCATGATATCCCATAATCCCTTTGTAGTCTTTCCATATTGCAAATTTATAAGCACAATATTAGAAATACCTTTACTTATTGTTCCCAAAGCTAGGCAATCTAATTGATTCTAGTCTTTAGCTTTCATGATCTTTGGTTTAATTTTAGTGATGTATACATCTTATTTCTTTTTAACTAGCAGATCTTCTATCCCGAGCTTTCAAATATTGTAGTTACTAACATTGAACTTTTCTATTTATTCAATGTACTTAGCACCGCTTGCCATCTTAATGCACTTAACAAGATAAGATCCTTTAGAATTAAATAAACCTCACTTTATGATGGGACGCGATATCGTGTTGGCCCCTACAATATCGCGTACGCGATATCGCAGCCTGTCACCAGTTCTATAAATAAGAGGTGACTTTCCCTTGTTTCTCCATCTAGATCTAGACCCTTAGCAAAACTCTGGCAGTTTTACCATTCCAAAGATAGAATAATTTCCATGTGCCCGTAGTAGGAGTCTCAAAGTGAACAGATCTTTATTCGAGCAAATTGTACCTGAGCACACATTTGTGTATGGAAATAAAGACGAACTTTCTAATAAACCTTGTAGTGCATGGACTAAG